>JAQFVV010000041.1:4111835-4227160 GCA_028023455.1 Epiperipatus broadwayi
AAAACCCACCAAAAAAAACTGCAAGTCGGATCCAAACTCAGCTGAACAAAACTGAATTCAAACCCAACTCACCAGCTCAGATTAGTAGAAATCTAAATTGACGGCACAGTGCTATGCGCCAAGAAACTAGCTCAACGGTTGGTGAGGATCAGAGACCCCTGAACTGACATTAATATCTGATAATAAATGACTAAAATAATTTTAAATCGAATCATATGTATATGTTCGGGTTGCCAACACAGACAGCGAGCATTAACATTAAAATAATTATAAAAGAATTAAGAACGAAGAAACCAAGTGTGTTTAGAAAATATTTAATAATAATAATTTGTTTTGTTTGAATTTTAAATAATGATTATATTAATTACCTCTAGCCTTTAACAGAATTTATAATAATAATAAGAGTGGCGGTCCTTGTTATATGCCAATGAATATTACGCAATATTTGAAAGTCTATGTCTATGCCCCCAACAAGGAATAAAAGGCAGATAAAGGTATTCATTAGTAAAGGAATTTATTACTCTAATTTTATACAAAAGAATGTGATATTTATTTTCACATTCGCAAATCCATTCACGAAGAGCAAGATACGTATTTAGGGCATAACTTTAATCTTTATTGGAAAAATTATTTAATTAAATATGACTGAAAATTTGTTCGACTTTAATTGAAATCACTTCATCACGAATTACGAGCATCAGAGCGGGCTTTACTGGAACAGAGAGGTAACGGTGCTGACGAATTATGAGCTATAAAATGAAATGAAAGATAATAGCTAGTCGATGATCGAAGTCCTCTGGCGGCTTGCATCTGACAAGTCTTATGCCCTTTGACTAATATGAAAGGAGAGGAAGTGCTTTCTTCCTCGACAATTTAAAATAACAGAAATATTATCACCGACCAGCCTGACGGAGCAGAAGATTGCCCTACGTCAGCAACATTCGAAGATGATGACTTGATAGTCATCGTTTGAAAAATAAAACCCAATTATAGAATGCTCTACATGATGACTTGATCAATTTAATCAAAGTCAAACGAGCTTTTAATGAAAACTATTTTAAAGTATTTGTAACTCATATTAATTATGCCCCAATCATCATGCCCTTCCTGAATCTTAATAGCGAGTAACAGAAATTTAAATTAGAATATATTTGATTCCTTTATCGGCCCTTTTGCAATAAAAACATTTTAAGATTATATTTGAATAAATAAATATTAGTGGAACGAGAAAATAGCGGTGGCATAGATTAGAAACGGAGCTAATAATTTATTATTAGCCAATTATAAAAATAACACACATTTAATAATTTCTTTCGACTCGATGATTGATAGAACTGTATAAATCTAGTTCTAATGGGCGAGAACTACTATTAGAATTAATATTATATTATTTGCGTGAGGCAAATAGAACAAAGGAGCTCATCGAGTCGAAAGATTATTGGCATATAATTAAAATAACAACATTAATAAATTACACAAATATATATATATATATAATAAATGAACTGCCAAGTAAGAAAAGAGAAAGTTAGAGACTAGAAGTTGAGAGAATTACGATATAATAGCATAAATAAAAGTAAGTTTACACAGAGATTATGACATTTATAGAATGAAAAGAGCTCTTAAAGGGAGTGTAAAGTAAAGTTCGGAACTGGCCAGAAAGTTTAAGGTTCATTATGGAAATATATTACCCATTTCTTCCAGGCTGGATCCTTAAGTTACACGTCCAGGTTGGTAAAATGTAGGCACCATTTGGTCGATTACTTGAACAGTATTTTAATGAATTTTCACGATTTTAGCAGCATGATTGGTCCGGAAAAGATTCAGCAGCATCATTGAAGATTTTTAGGGGACTTCAGGAACAATAGCCAGATTCCTGACATTTAGCCCCTTACCATGATAGGAACACTTTTTGAATTCATGATTTTGAACAGCACATAATTTACTGGCACTTTTCTGCAACAAAGATGGCTTCTCTTTTCTCTCCAAACTTTTCAGAGCTATATATATCTGTCCTCTGATGCCTTCAGGCTAGCGCTTCTTTCATTATCAATGTTTTTAGATTTACTGGTTGTTTTTAGATACATTCCTTCGATAAGGCTTTCAAACTCATTAACTTGAATTCATTTTCTAATTAGAAAATGAATTCTTAAAATCAGAAAATGATTTTAATTAGGAAATCCTTATCTTTTTTTCTAATTAATAAAACTTTAACTGTTGTTTTTGGAAAGGGAAAATCTGAAAGCTTATCGAAAGAATGTAGCTTTTAATCAATAAAACTTTAACAAATTATTTAAAAATAAAATCAAACATTCCTGACACAATGAAACTTTTAAACAATTATATATATTTAAATATTTACAAATATATACGCACAATCCATGCAGTTATAATATATAAATTCATGAATAATTCTATCATGAATTTATTAATAGAATTGGTCAATTTAAATCTGAAACTAATTAATTTTAATACGCATTTATGAAATAAGTTATTCTTTATGGAAATTAGCATGGATTGAACATATAAAGCCCCATTGCAACGGAAATTTAAGATTAGTACTAGGGTTTGAAGTGGGCTTATGGCTAGATGTCATGAAGCTAGGATCAAACTCAGATCCGACTGCTTCAATATACCATATTTCTATTTTATGTATATGCTAAATTAGATATTTTCATGGATTTTTAATTTGATACAAATAGAGACATTGTATCCATATAAACAAAGATAACTTTATCTATTAATGTTACCAGGAAATCAATTAATATATACATAATTCACATCCCAACAGCCAAGCTTAATAAACCAATAGAATATATACACTCTATTGGCAAGGCAACCTCTATAGAAAAAAGATTGAGGATATTATAATTGTTTATTAAACTTTGGCTGAACTATTGCCAATTTATGGTTTATATAATAGTTAAGTACTTCAGACTTGGAATGCAATCCTCCAAACTTATAACATGTTAAACTATTGCTCAATGTAAAATCTTCCAGACCAATCTTTCTCATTATATATGTTATGAAAGAAACCTTGTTCATCAGCTAAGCTACAGATTCAGAACACTTGAAAAACAATTTGCCTTTGAAAAGTGAACATTTTAGCAGTGTATTTTTAAGATATTTAATCCATTAATTCTTCAAACTAATAAAATAAAAGTATATATTACAATAAGGAATAAATGTATAATAAATAGATAAATGAACTGATTAAATATTTCTAAGCAATCAAAGCTTGCAGATTTGAAATCTCCACATACTTGTAACAAATTTTAAACTATCAATCAATGTACAATCTCCCAGAACAGTCTTTCTCACTGAGATGCCCTTCTTCATCAGCTCAGTTAACATCCATACAGAAATGATAGACATTTCCATTTATATGTCTTAGTTACAATTAATTTTATTTTGAAAATTGAATATCTTAACAATCATTCATATACATATAAAAGATTATATTTATTAATCATATGCACTTGTCAATGTATTAAACACATAAACACATACACATATATTCTTTACAATATCATACCTCTGTTCATTAAAAGTTATAATGTCAAATTAATGATCTCTTATTAGAAAATATGAATATTAAAGAATTAATGGTTTAAATGCTTTATATATATATCAAAAATTACCTCAAATTTACAACTCAACAAGACTAGTCAAAGAAAATAAACTCTAAAATTCAACCAATGGTTTCACTTCTACAAGCAGACTTTTCAAGTGTAAAGGACTACAAGATAACATATTTATACTAAACATTACCCACAATACCACTTACATTCCATACACCCTTAATATTAAAAAAACACTTTTAAATAAGTTAATTACTTTAGAATCACAAATTTTTAATAATAAAGATTCTTTAAATCTTCTTTTTATTTCATTTCTCTCAAACAGGATATTTATTTTTAATCCTACTTTTATGTATCTTTATTCTTTCATCTAATTTCAAACTACTCTGACATATATAAATTTTCACAAAAGCAAGGGATAATAAACACTGCTGCAGGAATAATCTTTCTATCAAAAATTCCCTTTATATATATATATATATAATAAAGTTTGATATCTGTATTCATTTCACAATATATGTAATATACAAATCAATATGTATATATTGATTTGTATATTACATATATATATATTGTACCAGTCAAAAAAACCCACCAAAAAAACTGCAAGTCAGATCCAAACTCAGCTGAATCAAAACTGAATTCAAACCCAACTCAACAGCTCAGATTAGTAGAAATCTAAATCAATGGCACAGTGCTATGTGCCAAAAAACTAGCTCAATGGTTGGTGAGTTTTAGAGACCCCTGAACTGACACTAATATTGGATAATTAATTAACTTAAAATACTTTTAAGTCGAATCATATGTATATGTTTGGGTTACCAATACAGACAGCGAGTATTAACATTAAAATAATTATAAAAGAATTAAGAACTAAGAAACCAAGTGTGCTTAGAAAATATTTAATAATAATAATTTGTTTTGTTTGAATTTTAAATAATGATTATATTAATCACCTGCAGCCTTTAACATAGTTTATAATTATAATAAGGATGGCGGTCCTTATTATATGCCAATGAATATTATGCAATATTTGAAAGTCTATGTCTATGCACCCAACAAGAAAATAAAGGCAGATCAAGGTATTCATTAGTAAAGAAAATTATTATTCTAATTTTATACGAAAGAATGTGATATTTATTTTCACATTCGCAAATCCATTCATGAAGAGCAAGATACATATTTTAGGGCATAACTTTAATCTTGATTGGAAAACTTATTTAATTAAATATAACTGAGAATTTGTTTGACTTTAATTGAAATCACTTTGTCATGAATTACGAGCATCAGAGCAGGCTTTACCGGAACAGAGAGGCAACAGTGCTGATGAATTATGAGCTATAAAGTGAAATTGAAAGATGATAGCTAGTCGATGATCAAAGTCTTATGGCAGCTTGCATCTGACAAGTCTTATGCCTATTGACTAATATGAACAGGAGAGGAAGTGCTTTCTTCCTCGATAATTTAAAATAACAGAAATATTATCACTGACCAGCCTAATGGAGCAAAAGATTGCCCTATGTCAGCAACGTTCGAAAATGACGACTTGATAGTCATTGTTTGAATGCTAAAACCCATATAGAATGCTCTACGTGATGACTTGATCAATTTAATTAAAGTCAAATGAGTTTTAACTAAAATTATTTTACAGTATTTGTAAATCATATTAATTATGCTCCAAACATCGTGCCCTTCCTGAATCTAAATAGCAATTAACTGAAATTTGAATTAGAGTATATTTAGTTGATTCCTTTATCGACCCTTTTGCAGAAAACATTTTAAGATTATATATGAATAAATAAATAAATATTAGTGAAATGAGGAAATAGTGGTGGCATAGATTAGAAATGGAGCTAATAATTTATTATTAGGCAATGATAAAAATAGCAATCATTTAATAATTTCTTTCGACTCAATGATTGATCGAACTGTATAAATCTAGTTCTAATGGGCGAGAATTAACTATTAGAATTAATATTATATTACTTGTATAAGGCATGGAAATGAAGGAGATCATCGAGTCGAAGGATTATTGGCATATAATTAAAAATAACAACATTAATAAATTTACTCAATAAATATACATAATAAAATAAATGAACTGCCATCGTGAGAAAGGAAAGTTAAAGACTAGAAGTTGAGAGAATTACTATGAAAGTTAAAATAGCATAAATAAAAGGTTTTACACAGAGTATTATTACATTATAAATTAGAATGAAAAGAGCTCTTAAAGGGAGTGTAAAGTTCGGAACTGGCCAGAAAGTTTAAGGTTCATTATGAAAATATATTACCCATTTCTTCCGGGCTGGATCCTTAGGTTACACATCCGAGTTAGTAAAAATGTAGGCACACATTTAGTTGATTACTTGATCAGCATTTTATTTGATTTTATCAGCATGATTTGTCTGGAAAGAATTTAGCAGCTTCATTGAAGATTCTCTAAGGGCTTCAGGAACCGATAGCCAGATTCCTGATGTTTAGCCCCTTACCATGATCGAAACACTATTTAAAATGCACAGAGTTTACTGCACTTCTCTACAACAAAGATGGCTTCTTCTTCTCCAAACTTTTCAGAGCTATATATACTGTCCTCTGATGCCTTCAGGCTAGTGCTTCTTTCATTATCAATGTTTTTAGATTTACTGGTTGTTTTTAGATACATTCCTTCCATAAGGCTTTGAAACTCATTAACTTGAATTCATTTTCTAATTAGAAAATGAATTCTTAAAATCAGAAAATGATTTTAATTAGGAAATCCTTATCTTTTTTTTCTAATTAATAAAACTTTACTGTTGTTTTTGGAAAGGGAAAATCTGAAAGCTTATCGAAAGAATGTAGGTTTTAATCAATAAAACTTTAGCAAATTATTTAAAAATAAAATCAAACATTCCCGACGCAATGAAACTTTTGAACAATTATATATATTTAAAATTTACAAATATATATGCACAATCCACACAGTTATAATATATAAATTCATGAATAATTCTATCATGAATTTATTAATAGAATTGATCAATTTAAATCTGAAACTAATTAATTTTAATACGCATTTATGAAATAAGTTATTCTTTATGGAAATTAACATGGATTGAATGTATAAAATCCCATTGCATTGGAAATTTAAGCTTAGTACTAGGGTTTGAAGTGGGCTTATGGCTAGATGTCATGAAGCTAGGATCGAACTCAGATCCGACTGCTTCATTTCATTTCACTTCAAAAAAAAAAACAATGAAAAAAATCTCTTTACTTATATGTGATACAGTCACATAAGTGTACTCGACTAGTTGGTAGACTCTGGGAGAACAGCATGAGTGTGAATAATATTATCTGTACAAATTGCAAAATTATAAATGTCTCATTGCGATCATTTTTTTAATATCTAGCTTATAATAAGGTCTGTTAATCAAGTCTCAATCAGTCATCTGTATATATATCTGTCATTTAATGGTTGTCCTATTGTTTCCCTGGATCAGGTGACATATGGTTTTAACTGTCTGGCATTGTAAACCCCCTGGAGTCCCTTTCCCTTTAGCAAAAATGCATTGTCATGGCAATCCTTTGTTATTTCATACGACCCACTGTATAATGGGAAAAATTTTTTGAATTCTTTCTTGGGGGCATTACTAGTTCTTGATGATCTTAACCAAACTTGATCCCCAACTTTAAAATAGTAATGTTGCACCCTACTTCTTTTTATTTGACTCTGAGCCATCTGCGTTAGCCACTTTCTGGCCATACCTTGGTCAGTTATTGGATTAATACATATTTCATCTTTTGGTAATAGTGAAGAAAAAATGGCCTGAAATGGCTGCCCTTAGTGAAGACGTGTAGGTGTGAAACCCATTGACTCATTCATTGTATTATTAATGCAGTCCATTACATATGGAACTTTATCCACCCACCTCCGATGATCTGTAGGTACGCACACACGAAAGAGTTGACTAATTTCTCTCATAACTCTTTTACATGGGTTGGACTGTGGGTTTCTAATTGATGTCAGACAATGATTTACCTTTTGTTTTTTTATCCAATTCTTCCACTCTTTTGAGATGAACTCTGAGCCATGATCTGATAATATGGTCTCAGGCTTACCTACGTCAGAAAATTGCTTATCCTTAAGAGCCCAGATGGCATTTCATGAATTGGTGGTTCAAACTGGGTAAATTTGAACATACTTTGAAAAAATATCATACGTGACAAGCAAGTATTGAAAGGTCCTAAATTTAGGAAGAGGCCCATAATGATCTATAGCGAGGATTTCATTTGGTCTTGTGGCCATCACTGGTTTCATACCTCCTGCATATGATTTATTTGGAAATTTAGTGGCAGCACAGACATCACATTGTCTAATAGTGGTGAGAATCTGATTGTACATTCCTGGCCAGTAGAACTGGTGATGCACTGCCTCTTCTGTCTTTCTTGGTCCATAGTGCCCAATGATTTGATGAATATGTCTAAGTAAGGGTGGTCTCAGTCTATCTGGGACTATAGTTTTTCATGGTGCACTATAGTCCCTTGTTTTGGTCTGTAAAATACTCTCCTTGACCCAAAAGTGAGTGTATTACTTGAACAGTATTTTATTTTATTTTAGCAGCTGGAAAGAATTTAGCAGCTTCATTGAAGATTCTCTAAGGGCTTCAGGAACCGATAGCCAGATTCCTGACATTTAGCTCCTTACCATGATCGAAACACTATTTAAAACACACAGAGTTTACTGCACTTCTCTACAACAAAGATGGTTTCTTCTCCAAACTTTTCAGAGCTATATATACTGTCCTCTGATGTCTTCAGGCTAGCGCTTCTTTCATTATCAATGTTTTTAGATTTACTGGTTGTTTTTAGATACATTCCTTCAATAAGGCTTTCAAACTCATTAACTTTAATTCATTTTTTAATTAAAAAATGAATTCTTAAAATCAGAAAATAATTTTAATTAGGAAAACTTTTTCTTTTTTTCTAATTAATAAAACTTTAACTGTTGTTTTTGGAAAGGGAAAATCTGAAAGCTTATCGAAAGAATATAGCTTTTAATCAATAAAACTTTAGCAAATTATTTAAAAATAAAATCAAACATTCCCGACACAATGAAACTTTCGAACAATTATATATATTTAAAATTTACAAATATATATGCACAATCCACGCAGTTATAATATATAAATTCATGAATAATTCTATCATGAATTTATTAATAGAATTGATCAATTTAAATCTGAAACTAATTAATTTTAATATGCATTTATGAAATAAGTTATTCTTTATGGAAATTAGCATGGATTGAATGTATAAAGCCCCATTGCATCGGAAATTTAAGGTTAGTACTAGGGTTTGAAGTGGGCTTCTGGCTAGATGTCATGAAGCTAGGATCGAACTCAGATCCAACTGCTTCAATATATATATATAAAAGAAATACTAATTCATAGTTTAAATATGTTAATTAAATTATTGGGAACAAGTATACTTTCAATGCTTTCACATCATATTCATGGTAATTTTGCTGCAAAAACTCATTTTTTGCTGATTTGTGTGCTAGTTAATTCATTTTTTTAAAATAAATCATGCCTCTTTGATTTTGCACTTGTGATCATTTCTCTCTTTGCACATTATTTTAACATGGCTTGAATCAAAACTATGATCTTTTTTCTCTTGTTACTGCAAAAGACTGATGTATTAATGGCATTGGACATTCGCTGCATCATTCTGTATATCAGTGAGTGCTGTGCCACTCTTGCTTTACAAACGCCTACATTTTGACAGTCCTTTGGCCACCCTACAGCAGAAACCATGTTATGTCAGTCCAATGTTTGTAGTTATTCTTCATGTTGTTGATGAGTTTATTTAAATTAATGGGTGTTCTAAATCCCACATTGAATTTGTTTGTGTGGTGAGTATGGTATGAGGTCCATTTTTTATTATTGTTTTCATAGCTGACTGTTTTGTTTGCTATTTTTGTTTTAAATTGCAGCATATATCAGTGTATGTGTTTTCTGTTATACCCTGTTTTGTCAAACCAGCTACATACAACTCTATATTCTTAATTCTATTGAATTCAAACCAATATAAATAATTATTATGGTATAGGAAAATTATTAATCCTGCAAATTTATGTGGTATGGAGACTTGTGATTTTACATCTATGCATCCTCTGCATTATGGATACACTTTAGTTTTAAGTCAAAAGCAGACCTTAAAGCAAGAGTGATGCAGCACTCATTGATTTATAGAAAGAAAACAGACAAAGTCCAACACCATTAATATATCAGTCTTTTGCAGTCATGAGGAGAAATACATCCATAGTTTTAGTCCAAGCCATGTTAAAATAATGTGCAAAGAGAGAAATAATCGCAAGCGCAAAATCAAAGAGATGTTCATTTCAAAAAATAAATATGTAATGAACCAGCATAAAAATAGTATTTAAATCAGCAAAAAATGAGGTTTTCCAGTAGAATAACCATGAATATGATGCAAAAGCATTGAAAATATTATTGGTTTCAATAATTCAATAAGCATATTTAAACTCTAAATTAATATTTCCTTTTTATATTAGTATTAATAATTTTGGCAGTGTCAAGATATATTTATATATACTGATATTCTCCCAGAGATGTAGAACAATTATCAGCTATTACAGTAATAAATGTATAGTTTATAATTGTCTAAATATTCGGATAGAATATATATATATATATTTATTTATAATTGTCTAAATATTCGGATAGAATATATATATATATAAACTTCTTCAAAATAAATATAACTCAATGTATATGTAAATAAAGGAAGTAAGTCATTCTCCTACAAGCTATGAATTAAAAGCATTCTAAATGTTGAACAAAAGATCAAAATATATATATCCTTTGAACATTTGCTAATCTTCAATATCAAATTAGTTATAATTAACACTTATAATAAAAAAAATCTGACTATCATATACATAGAGTGAAATTAATAATGAACTAAGGAGAAAATTATAATTAGCAAAAGAAAAGTGATTAGAACAAAAATGTAGAGAGATGAAAGGTGTTTCAACAGGCAGAAAAATATGATCTAGTATTTGATAGAATTAGAAATGTCACTTGGGAAAATAAAAAATGTTTAATGAGTGAAATAACTGATAAGAATGGAAAGAGATTAATTAATATGGATAATATTTTAAAAAGATGGAAAAAATATCTTCAATATTTGTTTAAATAAGTAAATGAAACAATTGATTATGAATTTAAAAGTAAAGAAGATGTTGAAGTAGGTCAACAAGGTATCAATATTTTGAGAAAAGAAGTAAGTAAATCAATTTAAAAAATGAAAAATTCTAGAGCTGTCAGTTTTGATACAGTATCAATAGAATTTTGAAAAAGATGGGAGAAACTACTATGAAAGAAATTATGGGACTGCAATTTGATTTATAATAGTGGAGTTTGACCTAAAGGGTTCTTGAGAATTATAATGATTTTAATTGCTAAAAAAAAAAAAAGCTTTTAGATGTGAAGAGTAGAGAACAATAAACTTGTTATCTTATGCTTCTAAAATATTATTAAGAATTTTAACTCAAAGAATTAATGTAAATATGTAATATTATATTGGAGATAAACAATTTGGTTTTTATAAAGGGAAATTGAGATGCTAATGGTATTATTAGAACAATTGCAAAGAGATATTTTGAAAAAGATAAAGCAATTGTTATATGTTTTATGGATTTGGAAAAAGCATTTGATAGAGTAATCTGGAATAAACTTATGATCATTTTGAAAAATTAAGCATTTTGGAAAGAAAGAAGATTAATTTGGGATACATATAATGGAAAAAAATAAGAATCAGATTATAGACTAATGTGACTGAAAAAGTGAGTATATAAAGAAGAGTTGTAAGGATGCTGCATGCTACTAGTATTTTTTAATGTTTATTATAAATCATATTATATAGATATTTAATCTATGAAGAAGCAAATATTAGAGTTAGAATTAAAAAGGTATAAGAGTTGCAGTTGATCTGGCTCTTATAGTTGAATATGAAAAGACTATTCAGAATATGTTGAACAAATTAGAGGAAAGATATATGGAATGAAGATTAATGTTGATAAGATCAGGTGTCTGTGGATAGGAAGAAATGCAAAAAGAATACAAATTGATATTCATGGTAATATAGTTCAAGAGGTGAATGGATTTAGGTATTTGAGTAGTTGGTTGAGTGAGAATGAAGTGATGAAAGTAAAAGAAGAATAGCAATGGTAAACAAGACATTTGTTAAGAGAAAGATAATATTTTGTTGTCTTTTAAAGAGAGATTTAAAGAAAATATTAATTAAGTGTAATATATGGAATGTATTAGCATATATTGTTGTGAAATATGGACAATGAGTAAAAGAATTAAGAACAAATTGGAGCCTTGATATGATCATGAAAATAAATGAAGAAAATTAATTGGATGAATAAAATGACAAATGAGGAAGTTTTGGAAAGAGTAAATAAAAAAAGAAGATTGATTGAGGAAATTAGAGATAAAAAGGGGAACTGAATTACACATATATTGAGAAGAAAGAATAGCTCAATGAGAGATATTTTGGAAGCAATAATGAATAGAAAGTAAAAAAAGAAAGGACAAAAAAGATTAACCTTGTTGGATGGTATAAGAAACGGAAAGAGATATGTGAAATTGAAAATTTGAGCAATGAACATGAAGAAATGGATAAATTAGTTGTGTGACTGCTCTCTGGAGCTGACCACAGAATAGAACATGATTATTTAATCATATCTATGTAAATGTTCAGTTTTTCAAATCTCTAGTTCACCTGATGAATAAGAATTTGCGTGAAGTATATATATATATATATATATATATATATATATATATATATATATATATATATATATATATATATATATTATATAATGAAAGAGATTGGTATGGGAGATTTTACCCTAAGTGATAATTGAAGATGGATGAGTCCTTTGAAAAATCTGAAAGATTTGATTAGTTACAAATACTTATTGGCCACCATTGTCAATTTATTGTACAAACATGAAATATATTTTAAGTACAAATTATTTTTACATAATTTGAAAAAAAAATTATAACCTCTAAATTACTGGAAAATGTTATATAACATATACTTTATATTTTCCATGTAAAAAGCACCGATATTATATACATATAGTATATGTTTTCAAACAAATAAATAATTCTGTGGTTAATTATTCGGAAAGTCATATGATGTCCAGGCATTATAATGATAGATTAACCATTTAGCAATTTCATTTAATTAGTCTGAACCGAGGTGCTTTCATTGCTTAACTAAGAATCTTGTCTCTATAACTACGTACCTAAAGGAAGCATAAATGTACATAAATTACACATATATTACATGCAATTGGTAACTTACTGTTTGAAATGATCCAAAATCATCAATCCTATATTGACTTATATGTTAATCTTCACCAATAATTCTTTTGATCGAGTTAGAAAAAAGACGATTAAAGTAATTTAGTCTGAATACAGAAATAAAAACAAAGGCGTGAGTCTGATTAAAAACAATAAAAACAAGTGAAAAATTTTGTTCTCATCTAAAAAACATTTAGAATTATTTAATCTTACTATGCTATATCATTTATAAACTAGTTTTTCTTTTTTGCTATCTTAGAAAAATTTGTTTAATTGAAATGACTTGCTTTATTTCAAATGTCATTCTCATATCTTATGATGTACAGACAATTAATTATACTTTTGTTATAGAATGTTAATCTTGAGATATTAAAAGATAGTTTTTCCTAGAGCTAGTAATTCCCAATAAGTAATTTCTTAACTATAGGTTTCGTGATACATGTTGACCTGTTTCAATTATCAAGAAATTCTATAATTGACAAGCAGCTAACTTTATAGATGCAATCTCTTGGAAGGCCAAAAAAAAAAAAAAAAAAGACGGTAAATAATATTAATAACGAATTATATCAGTTTATAAAGATTACCGTTAATTTCCCACATTTTAAATTTAGTATTACTTTAACGACAAAGAAAACAATTGCACAAAATAATTTTTTTAACGACTTTTGACAACATAGTCACAAAACTCTTGTCTGATGGTGTGTGCTCACATATAAGCTTGTAAGTTCATTTCATTATATATATGTTTAGAATGAGAAATCAGTGCTTGTGAGTTTCCAAATAAATGAAGATGGCACCCTATATTTTTGATAAATGTACAGTTTCAAGGGCCTATAATCTACCGAAGATGTGTTAATTATTAAATTAAAACAAAATTAATAAATCGATTGTTAAATTTTAAAAAAGGAATAAATTCTGATAAATTTCATTGAGAAACTTTATTTCGATTTGTTGGGTTTTTTTTTTTACATATATTACGACAAGACATTTTAACATTGTGGTAGGGTGCTTGGGTTCACTTCAGTGTGTTTCTTTTTGTCAGCAGTTTTTTTTTGGTAAATTGTCATAATGATAAAAAATTGGGACCTTCCTGTCACAGAACATGATGCAGTGAACTATTTCCAAAGGTATGTGATCTTGCCCTCCTGAAAAGTGTACATTAATGGCCTAGATATGATTGTATGCCACTGACGTGAATAAACTATAAATATTGTATTTATCTCACCAGCTTTTCCAATTATATCTTTTCACATGAGAAGATTGGTAAAATATATCATTTTATCTTTCATTTGTTGTATGCCTTCAGTCATATTTATGTTTAGCAGCATTCTTTTTTCTCTCTCTAATGTTTCTGTTATGCATCATATTACCATCTTCAAGCATGATTCTTGTATTTTTCATTACTGTAATAGTATTGCAAATTATTTGTAAACATTTTGTTTTCATTCAATCTGATCTTGTTATGGTGGAGAACATGTATTTACATTTCTTTCTTGACAGTTAACACCCCATTTTATGCATTACAAGTACTTGGTATATCTTGGATTTTAAACAAAAAAAAGAATTTTATAACAAGCAATTGATCAGTAAATTTAGTCTCATTTTATTTACACTGAAACTAAATCATGTTTGTACTTCAAAAAGGTCTTAACCAGATAATAAAATTGTTGTCTTTTAAATATACTTTTGATTAACTTTATATTTCTTATTGCATTGCCAAATATTAATATCATTTACTTTGTTTATTACTTTTACAATGTTTCATATAATTACAACTCACTATTAATGATTTCAATTGCTCCAGAAATCTTCTTCAGAACTTCTACCTATATTTTCAAATCATAAAATATAAGTAGAAGTTCTGAAGAAGATTTCTGGAACAATCAAAATTGACAATAGTGGGTTGTAATTATATGAAACATTGTAAAAATAATCAAGTAATTGGTATTAATATAATTCTAGTTAATATGGTGTTCACAATAAGACAAGTATAATAGTTTTGTATTTCTTAAACTAAATAATTTTTAACTGTAAATTATTTATTAGTTCAAACTATATAATGGTTATATTAGCAGTAACATTCACAATGGAGTATAATCATTATAATTCCAAAAGAAAAAAAAAAGGCAGAAAAATAAAACAATAACAATTTAATAAACTAATTTTATGATGACCTTACAAATCAATATATGAAAAATAATTAACGCCCGTATACAAAACATGGTCCATTATTCTGTTTGTTTGATATTTTTCTGATGTTTAACTTCTTCTGTAACAAAGCTTTCTTTCTGAAAGATTTCAATACAATATCTAACTGTAGCTTTTCATTATTTTCTCTCTTCAGTCACATCATTTCAATGGAATTAATGAAAATTGCATTTCTTTAGAAAGATCTTGAGATAACTTTTATAATGTCTAAGTTTAAATACCAATAACTTCTATTGTTCAAACAAAATTTTAAAGGTGACTTTTAATCTTTTAAAGTAAATAAGTTACAATGGATTTTTACTATATTTTAAAATTGTATATTTTTATTAATAAAATAAATTTATATAGAATATAAAAAATATTTATATAAAAGCCAAGCTTTAGATTGTAATATTAGTGCAGAGCTTAGGTTTACAACAAGAAATAAAAGATTTATTTTTGAAATCAAAAAATTCACAAACTCAAAAAGTCAGGGAATTAGAGATTTTCTTTTAAATTATAATAATGATAAAAATAAGTAATAATAAAATATAATTTTAAAAATCATACTAATTTTTAAATAAATGTTTTGACACATATAGATTTATTTTTTACATTATCATATTATGATGTATAATGTTATAATGCACTATGTTGTAATACATTAAAGATCAGCCTTTTCAAGCTATTGTGCATGCACTTTTTATGAGTGTTAATAACAAATGAAAACTTTCACTCCCAACACAAGATATAGTATTTAAGAAAGAATAAAATGAATCCACTTATTCTTTCCAACCCAAATGCTTATATATGGGCAAATCTTAAGTACTGGAAGTGAAAGCGTGAGGATAGACCACTCACTTTAAATTACTGTTTACGATGTCTGAATGAATGATGTCAATGAAATTATCTAGAATTTACTAAATGTCACTCTCAAGTGAAACTTAAACATATGTAAATAAGCATAGTACTATAAAAATAAATGCTTATTTACAAATGTACTATGCTGTAACCTGTGTAATGTGTAATGTGACCTGAAGAATAAAAAGATTGAGTTTGTTTGTTCTATGCTTAAGTTCTGTTAGCAACTCATAACATTCTGCATACACAATATGCTTTAAACTTATTATTACAAAGAGAGGTAATTATAATTCTATTATATATTACAAATAGATATTTAGTTCATTTATTATATATATATATATATATATATATATATAAAGAATCTTAACAATTTTTTCTTATAGCTCTTTGAAGTTGTACATTTTTGATGGGTTGCACCATAATCACAACTTTCCATTATTAAAATATTATTGACATTAAATATAACAGATATACTATAAAGCTACACTTTGGGTTTAATGTAAGTTAGACAAATATCATCACTACTAGATAGCATATGGTTTCATCTTGCCTTATCCATTTTAATTTTTTGTTTTCTGTTTACATTATAGCTAAACCTTTATCTAGATTATTATGTGGAAAATTCTTGTTATATATTCAATGTTTATACATATATATTCTCTTCTTGTTTGATTTTAATGGTGAAAATATTAACCTGAACTGCATTGGATTATGTTGCTATGACAACATATAATATTGGAGAAAAAATGTTCATTATTATTTGTAGTATGTAAAAATATGAAATGACTTTATTCATTTTAAAAATAAATAGGCAAATAATAAAGTTTACAGTATTGATGAAATTATTATCTTTCTTTATTATAAGTATCTTCACTACTACATTCACAATAGTATGTTACAAATAATACATCTAAATACATAATGTCTCAAGTATATTTGTGATTTTATTATTATAATATTATATTAAAAACTGTGTGTAAAAAGTATATTTCCATTTTAATATGAAAGAATGTAATCATAGTAGCTTAGATTTTGTTGGAGAGAATCTTATTTGTATTTTAAAAATGCAAATGTTTGTTATATATAATAATTATGAAGTATTTTTTATTTGTCATTATTTTATATAATAAGATTTTTATTTATGAGATGCTGGTTAGAATTGACCAGAGAGTTAATACAGAACATTGCTGTAGTTTCTCTTATGTCAATGGAAAAAATTTATAAATAGAACTAAGCAGATTACACAATCTCTGTCTTATGTTGGTTTCAGTAGAAGTGAATTTAAGTTTCATGTAATTTTTTTGCTTGGTTTTGAAAGTATATGATTATAAAATGGATAGAATAATGGAATGAAAGCAATAATGTTCTTTCATTGGTTTGACAGAATCATCAAATTTGTGAGAGGTGACAATTTATCGAAAATATGAAAATTAATTTTTAGTGTTTTTAAAAAAACTATGGAATATTTTTTTGTTTTTAAAAATAAAGATTAAACTACTTTTCAATGATGAAGTCTAAATTCTAACAACAGAAAAATGTATACAAAGATTCTATGAAAATCTGAAATCTAGGTAGAGGTTTTTTATTATTTTTCAGACCAATAGACTTTAAATAATGTTTATTTATAGCATTTAAGATTAATTGGTTAAATAATTGTATATAAATTAATAAATCATTATCTTTTTTTTCCAGACATTTGGATGCCCAGTTTGTGCAATTGTTAGCCGATCTCATCTAACCATTCCTCCCAGGTTAGTAAAAAATCCATATGAAGATGTCATTTTACAAGGAGAATGGGTTAGTGTGCGCTGTGAAACTAGACCACTAGGAATGTTTTTAACAAGAAGATTAAGTTTTATAAGTTACAATAAAACCTGGCATGGATTTTATCACTATTATTCTGATTCTAAATGTGAACTTCCAACTTTTACGATTTTTGCTCAGGGCTCATATATACTAGGAAATTTTTCAATATACACCCCTGGAGCTATTAATTATGACTTTAAAATAAAACTTGCATCTGTCACACCGCATGATCGAGGAATATTAAAAAGTCTTAATGATTATAATAATAAAAATTGTGGAAAACATAAATGGGAACTTAATACCCCACAGGATATTACTGGAACTTATGGATGTTCTCCTTTAGGATTAAGAATACCTACTACAGAGTATGATATAGTCAAAATGGATTTAGATGTACTTGGAAATCGACTTCTTTATCTTGGAGAAATGGACACAGATAATAAGCCTACAATGCCAACTAAACGCCCTACATCATATCAAATTCCATTACGGCAATGTGATGATCAAACTGTAGATATTTCAGTGAATGACGTTTTCCCTATGTTTCAAGCTCGTCTTGGAAATGACTTTAATGCTGGTAGTTCTACATATTCAAATAAGCGACTATTATTGGCATCATTTGTTTTAATAAAACTAAAATTCAATATTTTATAATAATAAAGAACAAAAGAATAAACTTTTACTGACAACATAAGAATATTATGAAAAGTGAGTTGTAAATTATTCAGTTCATAATTTATACAAAAGATAAAAAGATGTAAGTATGGTTTGGACTACATAATATTCTAAGAGAAAAATTATGTAAATAATTTCATATTTATTTTAATTGCCTAACTTAAACAAATATATTCATTAAAATACTGTATTACGGTGATTTTAAAATAATATACAGTGATTGGTAAATAATTACTAATTTTTAAGTAGATTTTTTTTTTTTTTAAATTATTAATTATTTTGTATGTGAATGTAAAAATGTTTGTTTTATAGATAAAATTTTTTCATTCAAGACGACTTTTTTTCAGTCAGTTTGATTAAATTATCGTAAAATATACTCTAAAATAGAACGTATTTTCTATCAGTCCTATTATATTCATTATAATGTTTATTATATTTGCAAATTTAATTTTGTTTCAATTTTCAACTTTCTCTAAGACCCTTTTTTTAAAAGAAACATTATCTACAAAAAATATGTATTAATTAGAATTACAGTGTTGCTTTTAATAAAATGAACATTGTTTCATTGAACAAGTTAAAATTTATTTATTTAATTTTACCTTTTTTTATGATTCATTTATTTTAACAATTTCCTCAAATTTTCTTCTTTGATTTTAGAAATTTGGATATAAATACTGTAATCTGCATTTTTATTTTTGTTCATATTATTGTTTATAAATAAAGCTCTTTTGATGTTAATGTAACTTAAGTTTACAGCTTACTGGAGTTAACAAAGTGCTTACCATAGAATTAAAAAAAAAAAACTAATCAATAAAAAAATAAAACTGTTCTACAGTTGTTTTTGATTTAAACTACAAAAGTATTTTAGATAAAATACTTTGGGTGCAATTTGAAATTATAATTACAATTTGTAATGTTATAATTGACTGTTTATTAGTCTGCATTCAGAATAGGTTATATTTTAAACTTCTTTGTATCAATAATTTCAATCTCTGTCATCAAGTTGCAATCTTTAGTATCTATATAAATATATTGGACCGTAAATAAAGATGGGATTCCACTTTTATATTAAAAGAAGGTTGTCTTGCCAATAGTTGAGATTGTTGATTGTTATTGAGAGGAGGTGGTCATGTGATGTTTATTATCTAAGTGTTGACTAATTTTAATGATTACTTACAAACCCATTTAACCTTGAGCATTATTACACTTATTATTTAAATAATACTTTGGGTGCAATTTGAAAATTATAATTGCAGTTTGTAATGTTATAATTGACTATTTATTAGTCTGCATTCAGAACAGATTATATTTAGTTGTTTAAGAAGGTTTATTTAAACGTCTTTGTATTAATAATTACAATCTCTGCGGCCAAGGTGCAATATTTAGTGCCTATATAAATATATTGGACCATAAATAAAAGTGGAATTCCATCTTTATTGCTAAAAGGTTTCTTTGACAATAGGTTGAGATTGCTGCTTGTTATTGATATTGGGATTATCTAAGTGTTGATTGATTTTAATGATTAAATAAAATAATATATTTTGCAATACAAATAATTTATTACCAAAACTATATCAATCATTAAACAAAAAGAAAAGCTGATGACAAATAAAATATAGGTAGAAATAAAAAATTAAAAATGATAAATTTTGCAATAAAAATATGTATTAAATAAAAGATAGCAAAAGATAGTCCGCACAGAAAATAAATATGAAATAAAAATAAGTAATATCTAATACAGACTCCTCATAAATTTAACAATAAATGTAAGCATTTGATATGGATTTGCAATTTTATGTTGATTATATTTTATTAGGTTTTTGTAGACATTAACTCAAGAATAAATGTGGATATTTTATATTTTATTCATGAATTTTTCTTTTACTCAATGGTAAGTACTATGTAGATCAATAAAGTTGGTAGACCATGGACTATGACTACAATATCACTATTCTTTTTTTTGTTGTTGTCTTTATATCTGTATATCAAATGATCTTTGGAAAGCACATTTTATAATTCTATAGAATCTCCTATGGTATAATAATATTTAAAAAGTTTGATATAATCAAAAAATTATTTGAGTAAACAATAAAGAAATCATGTGTGATTATTTACATTATACAAGTATATGTTCATGTAATCCCAATAAAAATCTCAAAATACTTGTAATACAAATTACAGTTATACTTTGTCAAATTTAGATAATCAATCATAGATTTAATCTTTATATTTATTTATTTTTACAATAGATAAGTTCAGATCTAAAGTAATTTAATACAAGTGTTCTGATTTACATGGCTTTTTTATGGTGAACATTTCTATAATTTAAGTATGTATAATTTTAAACATTAAATTTTAAATATTACTAAATATAAGATATTCCATGAGTCCAGAATCAAAGTTAATAAATCAGGACCATAATGTATCTATTTAAAAAAATCCAAATAATTCCTCCCCTTTATCTATTGTAGGAAATCAAACTCATGCAGACACAGTTGCAAAATTTAACAGATACTTGTTTATCATGAACCAATTATATAGAGTTATGATATAATGTGTTGCAAAGTTTAAGGAAATAGAAATCATATATGAAAAATGACACAATCAATCTGAAGATCAGTCAATGATTATACTATGATTATTATAACAGAAACACGAGCCATCTTTGTATTATTTTTTTCAGAATAGGAATGACAAAAGCAGCATCATTATTATTTTTAAGAGTCACAATAAGAGATCCATATCAATTTTAGTAACTACAATTATTTTTGTAAACAAAGGCAAAACTCTCCATACAGTAATGCCTCCCTGTGCCAACCAGAGTAATCAATGGATGCCAGAAGGCTTGTGCATAAAATCCCTATCTAATGCCTACCCGCCAATATCCCCAGACTAGTTTCTGGCTTGTGGCCATCATCAGTGAGAAGCCTTGGATCTGAGAGCACTGCACCTAGATCTTAGGATCTAATGCAACCCTCCAGCAGCCACCTTTTAACTCTATTTTACTACAAAACTATGAGAATGAAATTGAAAGCACAACAATATTTTCAATCTAAGCTCTATAGCTTATATAGTCATATGAGTCTGAACTTAATTTAGTACCCATACATTTTGGTGTCTTTGGCTCTTAAACAACCATAGTCACCACTATGCTATTAGGCTCCTCACTGATGATGGCCACAAGCCAGAAACTAGTCTGGGGATATTGGATGAGTAGGCACTAGATAGGGATTTTATGCACAAGCCTTCTGGCATCCATTGATTACTCTGGTTGGCACAGGGTGGCATTACTGTATGGAGAGTTTTGCCTTTGTTTACAACAATTATGTGCTAGTATAAGAGATGGTGATCATGTGATACAATTATTTTTGCTAATGGATAAAAATTTGTGGATATATTTGGTATATGCAAAAAAAAATAAAAAATAGAAAATTTAAGCATTTAGATAAATACATTATTGAGATATATATAATCACATTAGTCATAACATTATTATTCACTAAAATTTGTGTTTTGGAAATAATGTTGACTTATGGGACAACCTTTAGTGTAATAATTAGATTGCATGATCAAATTTTAAATATTTGTGAATATCTTAATAAAATAAAAAAATCAAATAAAGTTTCATATATATGGGGGGATGAACCCAAAAATAACCGGATTTGTTCTCTGGTTTGTGTGCCTGCTGTAGTATATACTTCTGCTGTTAGATACATCTTGTAGGAACCTTTCTTATTTGGGAATATATGAGGGAGGACCCAAAATTAACTGGAATCATTCTCTGTTTTGTGTACCTTCTGCTATTAGATGCATCTTGTAGAAACCCTTCTGCATGCCAAATGACATTGCCATGTGAAATCATGGCCACAAAACACATTGTTTTGTAAGGTGCATTTTTGCCAACTTTTTTATAATGGCTGAAAAGTTTGACAATGTGGAATTCTGTTTTTGTTTACAGAAAACAACAAGGAAAAAAGTTGCAATGCTTGAAACAGATTAAAAGAAAGCTGATCTCATAAAAACACAAGTTTATGAATGGTTTGATTTGATATGTTAAATTTACCATATCCCTAAAAAGTGTCACAAGTGAAGTCCAAAGTCAACACTGATTTTTTTTTATGCAAATGACATTTTTTTTTTTGCCAGTTTAGTTTGTAATGGTTAGGCATTTTATCTGCAAGTTCTGAAACATTTACATGATAAAGTAAAATATAAATGTCCTCTTTTGTGACAACGAAAAAAATGCACACTCTATCCCCACAAAATGTCATCTCTCAAAGTCTTGACTACGAAACACTTTTTAATTAAATTCAGTATGATCCAACTTATCTGTCAGCTGTATTTGCTTGATCTCATTTCATGAGTTTTTTTTTAATATCTTAAATGAAAAAATGTCTCAATTTTTTTTTTTGTGGGCTTAAATGTAGTGGGGGAAAATGACAGAGGTGTTAAAAGGCACCACTTTTTAAGTATTTCCAGACTAATTTGAAAAATTAAAAACATGTTTAGACTGATGTTTACATCAAATGGATAATAATTTGAAAGAGATTAAATTTATAATACTTAAAAATAAATAAACAATTTTTTATTATAAAATTCTGGTTATTTTTGGGTACCCCTACGTATTAAATTACAACATCATAAATTTAGCTCAATGCAGTTTAGCACAATAATCAAGAGTTAAATACTATTGAATCAATTCCCAACTGAGTAAAATAAAAATATATATGTTTGATCAATAGAATAATACTATTATATTCAATCCAAACTTGAGTGTTTGAATATCACTTGATCTCCAGAGTATGATCTTCAGAGCGAATAACTATACAATTATTTATTTTATTGTTATTCTAATTAAATTACTTATTATTTTTATTACATATATATTTAGAAATGAATGATATTTTGTCTTACATATTTAAGTTTTTATATGTACTTGGTACTATATCTTATGCATTTGACTGTGTGTGTATATATGCAATTTAAATTACTAATATATAGAATTCATAAAATTAAAGTAATGTACAAAACTTTTTGGCAAAATGTCAACATAAATATGCATAAATTGCCACATACACCTCAGATAAAAAAGTTCAGAGTAAGTCATATCACAAACTTTATATAAGCTGAAAATATATGTGTATAATTAAGAATAAATAAAAATAATAATAGAAAAAACTCAACATCCTCGTCTAATCTATACTTGACCAATAAAGTGACTAATATTTATTGCAATGCAGGTAATAAGACTTCTAGGTTCTATTTGCAGACATTCTGATGTGTGTAAACAAATCAAACTATATTTTTACCACATTTCAAGTGTAAAGAATAAAAATATATAATAAAAATGAATAGTGGATATGTATATCATAAAAAAGTGACAAGTGTTTGCAGATAATTGAGGTTCCTAACTAATGTATATGCAAAACATCAGTTCTGTTTGTAGACATTCCAATATGCATAAACAAATCAAACTATAGTTTTACCAGATTTCAGGAATAAAAAAAGATATGGCAACAATAAATGGTGGATATGTATTATATTCTAAAAACAATTATAATATTGCCATTTTTTTATTATTAATACATTAAGAGAAGGACAAAATAATGAATATATTTTAGTCAGATTAATTATATTTGTAATAAAACTTTCTTCAAATCAATCAAGTTTTTATTAAAATTTCCAGAGTGTTATGTGAAGAAATTAAAAAAAAAACTTAAATTTCAGAATTAATTGAAGGCAAATAATCACAAATAAAATGATAGAATTTAATATGGAAAGTCCAATTTTCTTTGGTGATAAATATTATCTGGATAATTGGAAATTAAACCCTCAAACACAACATGATCTCATTTTTATGCTTACATAAGCAATTTTTTTATCTGTGGTAATTGAAAATCTGAACAAAAAATCACACAAAAGGTATATTGATTAAATTTACAGAAAATGCAATGTTTTTATTTGTTTATTGATTTAATTAAAAAAAACCTATTGAAAATTGAAAGTGGAAAAGCTATTAGCAAAGTCCAATAGAAACTAATTTTGTTTTGTTGAGTAATAAAATAATTGCTCATGAAATAATAATGTCTTTGTAGTTTTGCAAAATTCCACAAATATTGAACTTAAAAACAAATTTATTTTTTAAAAATCTATAAGTTTATAAAATAACCTAAACAAACAAATGTATTTTATATAGAAGTCAATTTTACTGAAAAGTATTACAAATTCTAAGAGCCTAAATGTTTTCACTAACATCTCAGACATCATATGATGGATATCTTTAGTCGCTGAAAAAAAAAGGTATTTAAAAAAATAAAAAGACAGTGCAGTATTTAATTAAGATGTGTAGCAAAAGCAGATGAAGAACAATAAGATTAATTTCTAAAAAGCAATATGCTGAAAAAAAAGATTTGATAACTATTTGTCTTTTGATATTTGTTTTTTAATTGAGAAATAATAATAAAAAATCCAAAAGATTTTTTTTTTCTTTATACAAGAGTTATATTATACTGATAAAATTTAATAATAAGAAAAAATATTTAAAAAATACAAAAAAATAATTTCAGATGTAATACATAATATTAAATAGAACATATGAAAATTATAACAAATAACAAAAATATCATATATAAAAAGTATTTTTCAGCACATAGTTTTATGCCCTTATCTAATGTTTAGCATATATTTTAACATTAATTACTACAGATAGAATGCTATATAACATTCTATGATGAAAGCAAGACAAAATAAAAGTAAATAAAACAGGATAAAAGTATGATACAGAGAAAACGTTGACTATATAACACATCAATATGCAGAATATATATATATATCCATTCATTTTTAATTGACCACTTATTAATTAAATTTATTGTCTAAATTTGTTGAAGTTTTATAATTATTCATACAATTATTTAAGTTTGTTTTACATTATGTATTTTATATATTTGTCTTCTGTTTGGATTTTTAATATAATTTATAGATTTAATATCTTTTGTGACATCTATTTTATGTCAATATGTTTAGTAGTAGATATACAAATCAGATTTATCATCTTGTCTATTAATTACATTGTTATGTTCTTTGGCTATTACATCTTTTCCCCTATAAATCCATAGGAAATGTTAAAGCTTTAAACTACATTAAAGATCTAAAAAAAAAGATGAGATGTATGAAACATATTATATTAAGTATAATTTAAATAATTGTATGGATATTTATAAAATTTCATTAAGTTTAGTTAATAACTGTTTATTAAAAATAAATGGAAAATTTTATAATAAGGTAGTATATATATATTGTAACCTAACGAACAAAGAAAGAAGTCGCGATTGAGCAAACCGCCAAATTGTAATCTAGTAAATTGTAGGTAATATAAAAAAATAGTATAAGCAAAAATAATAATGTTAGCTAAGCTCAGTGGATTTACAAAATATAAATGTCATATGCCATGATAAGAAAAGTTACAGGGGTAAGCAATTATAATAAAATATTAAAATATAAAGCAATATTATTAATAACTTAAATGGAGAACTCTCTGCTCACTTTACTACAAATACAAGATTCTTGGTATTGTAAGCATACACCATTGAGGTTATATCTAAAATCATTTTCTTACAAACATCTATTATCACAACTATCTTTCATGTCCATCTCTTAAGTATCTCATTGCTATGATCAAATAAAACATATTTAATCTAATAAAATTTGATGGAATTCTCTTAAATCTTTGTCACCAAACAGTATCATCTTTAAAAATAGCTTCTTCTTTAGCAAAATAATCTTTTAAATAATATGATTCATAAAATAAATTAGGCTACCTCAGGAAAATATGACTGATTTTAATCGTAAAATAAATTATCTAATTCTTAAGATCTTTTCAACATAGAATAAAATCCAGTGAACAAGTAAGATATACACTTACCCTAAATTAATCTCCTACCACAATTATAATAATAATATTATTAATTTAAAATAAAACAACATGACCTCTTAATTTAGAATAAAATAAATAATAAACTACTAGGATGACATTCGGATATTAAGGATAGGTAAGGGATTTTATAGCCATTCCAAATATGATAGAATAAATCTATTTAAATATCTTTTAAATTTCAACTAAATCCTGTCATAATCTAAATTTATTATGAAATAACAATAAGGTTTAATATTTATTGAAAATAATTGTAAAATAAATAAATACAGTGATCTTTTAATAAGCAAACCAAATTGGCTGAAGTGATCATGAATAATAATATGCAAATTATAATTTTTATTAAACAAAATACATCTTTCTTAGATGCAATTTTAATACTCAATATAATTCAATAAAGTGACTCTTATATTAATTTAAAAGCTCATGTACTCTTACAATAAATTCTTAAAATAATTTATGATACTTTTATCATTATTTAGATTTCTGGTTAATGAGTGGATGGTATGGAAAAATGACTATAAGAAATTTCTTAATAATAAAAACAAATATCTATTTCACAGACAAACAAATAATAACAATTCACAAATATAACATATCCATTAAGTCCACAAAGCCAAGGGCTTTCACAAACATTACTTTCTTTGAAAATATCTCTCAAAAGTTTAAAATTATAAATGGATTTATGAAAAATAAATAAATTTGACTAGGTAAAAATTATCTAGTAGGTCAAAATACATTTTTTATTACTTTAAATTCTCAAAAGATCTCACATAATGATAATGTCCTTCTTATGAATGGTGTCATTTTTATGAATATTTAACATTACTTAAAAATATAAACTTACCAATTCAGTAACAAAGGAGTGATTCATACCTAAGATATAATTTAAAATTTTAAGGTTAATTACTTATTCTATTTATGTCTTAATTCAGAAATGTTTAAATACAGGACCTACACATCAAGAATATATAACTCACATTTAAACAAACTAAGAATGCTACAAGAGATAAAGGTGGTGTTTCTCAATACCTTGATTAAAAACAACTATAATGCCAGAGAAAGTCATGGTAAATATTATACATGCTTTACAAAATACATTTTCAACAACAATCTAAACCCATATTGAAATAATGGATGATGCAAAATAAATGTATGATGGCATAGCTCATAAATAACCGCTTACTTTTGAGGTCAATAATGAAATGATCTAGGACCTTGTCACTAGTCAAAAAATGATGAGAATGTATATAATGAACAAAAATACTAAATAGGGTTGCCAGAATAAGACATCAGGTGCTTTGGTTACAATAAGATCAATAAAATTCATACAAGAGCACCACCTAAGCTAAATCTCTAACAATACTGGCTAAGTAAGATTTGTAAGTAAAGAGAGTAATAAGGCTATAATCTCTAAGCAAAAATACTATAACTAACATGTGAAATAACTGATAACTTAGTTAAAATTAAGCAATAAAATAACAGAAACATACCTCTACTTATACTGCATTCAACATAATAATATATCTCATAAATAAATCGTTTCATTCCAATATCAGCCTTTCAAACTAATTGAGCACGCACCTTTTGAGAGTGTTAAATAAATGAATACTCTCCTCTTCAATCCAAGATATAGTATTTATGCAAGAATTTCCTGCATAAATACTATATCTTGGATTGAAGAGGAGAGTATTCATTTATTTAACACTCTCAAAAGGTGCGTGCTCAATTAGCTTGAAAGGCTGATATTGGAATGAAATATAATTGCAAGCACGGCGCTAGATAAAATATTTGCTTATTTACTCATAAATAAATCGTTATTATGAAGAAGAGAATACATACTATTTTAAAACATGCAAACATCATTCACTGATATTCTGAGAACTTTAACCCAAAAATTATTTCTAAAAATAGTACATAAAACAGTTTAAATAATATGCATCTGAAATAAAAACATATGCAAAATTATAAACATAAATAAAACATTAACCCTTTTACCATTCAAAATAAAATAAAGTATTTCTGTTTCTTCTGTTCTACCATTTAACCATTAAACTGGAACAGGAACAGTCTATGGGGCAATGAAGTTCTATGGGCAGCAAAGTTATCCAACACACAAATATAATATGATTAAAATATAAATCTCATGGTTATTCTTAAATAAAATTTAATAAATTATGCTAGCAAACTAAATAAGTATGGTCATTCATTAGTTAGGCTTCCATGGATTAAACAAAAATATTTCTTAAATTGCAATAAAATATTTCTTCGTACTTAATTGAGACCATTCAAAACTTAATTCTTTAAAACATTTTTTAATTAGCAATAATAAGAGAGTATTGAGCAAATGAAATATTTATTTTCAAGGATTACATTTTAAACTTATAGCAGTGGTTTCATAGCAACACTAAGAGAGAGTGAGAGAGAATATGCAAGCTTTCATAATTAATAACACAGACAAAGTTTATTTAAAGTCAATTCAAATATATTATTTTCAAAATTATTTTATATCTTCCTGAATAATGTATGTAACTTATTTTAATATTTAAAAAACATATGTTATAATTTCTTCAAATAATGCAAGTTAATTATTTTATCTCTCTGGGATCCAAGAAAATGTATTTTTTTTCTTTTGGGGAAAATAGTCATAATAAATAAATTCCATTTATGCTGTTATAAAAAATGAATAATATTTTGTTATATTAATACCACAATGAAGTTAAAGATTTCCTTCTTGTAGACATAAAAAGTTTATAGACAACCATTAATATACTCATCATAATAAAATATTTTTTATTAAATGAAATTCAAAGTTCTTTACCCAAAAGTAGATTAATTTCAAATAATGT
The DNA here is from genome assembly GCA_028023455.1 of Epiperipatus broadwayi. Lineage (NCBI taxonomy): Eukaryota > Metazoa > Onychophora > Udeonychophora > Euonychophora > Peripatidae > Epiperipatus > Epiperipatus broadwayi. The sequence continues at coordinate 4,141,108 of JAQFVV010000041.1, forward strand.
TTTATATAAAATGAGTATTCTCAGGAAAACTAGAATCAATTTATTCAATACTTTTAAAAATATTATTGTTATTGCTGTGAAGAGTTTCAAATATTTTATAGCAAACTTAAATATGAAATATGGTTAAATATGTCTTAAATTAATAACAGTTTATATGTCATAATAATGACAATAATAATATCTTTCAAAGTTTCCTAGTGTGTAAAGTTTAAATGTAAAAAATTTAAACATAGTAATATTTAACTAATTTTACCAATAAAGCTAGATGCAATGAAGATTTCTTGTTCCTTGAAATCTTATTCAGATGTTATGCCTAGATAATTTAAATTTTAGCCTAATATTATTTTAAGTTAAGCAAATAAAAGGTTTAAATAAAATTATACTTTTATTGGAATTGAAGTTTTAAAATAGAAATGCAATAAATAAAAATGATTAAAAATGAAGTGAAGAAGTGAAATCCAATGAAGTGTGTGTGCAGGTATCAATTTCACCTGTTTTCATAGTTTGGGTCAGGTGATCACTTTAATTCACTGATTATTGACATTTAAATCTACACTCATTTATTTTTATTGGTTTGAATCCATATCTTACAGAAACTAAAGAAGATTGCTAATGAAAAATTTAATTAATATTTAGCCTTTAAAATAAATTAATATCCCTGTCTAGACAATAAATTTAAAGATATTTATTATTACAATAATTATTTACAAATCCAAACATTAAAATAAAATATTACATAAATGAAATTTACATTGTTTAAACTAAAACAAATATTATTCATAATATTTAATACATTCATTTACAATTAATTTTAACCTACAAAAGTTGCTCAGAATATAATTTTACATTTTCTTTTTACAATTAGACATTAATAATATTTTAAAATCAATATTAAAATGAAATATTACATTTATCCATATATTCAAGCATTCATTTATCTACTATTTTAAATCCTATCTTTTATTGTTATTAGCTTTATTATAACTTCTTGTGAATGAATAAATTTAAAATATTTAATAATAATGTTTAATGCTAAAATTAAGATGAAATTAGAACATTATGAATTTAATTTAATATTATTACCCAATGTAATGTAGAGTTTGAACTTGTTGTTTTTTTAATTCTAAAATTAGTATTAGCTTTTTAAAACATTTTAGTGGCTAATAAATAATAGTTGTTTTATGACTTTCTTTAAAAGAACATTATATTTGTAAGAAAAGATTCATAATCTGCAAAAATAAAAAATAGTTAGAAAGTTTATTGTGATTGTTAGAAAATGCAATAGTAAATTATGACGCAAACTAAATACATATTATTACTATATTTTTAATACCCATAGGACTAAAAATATATTATAAGAATAGATTTATAAACCATGAACAAATTAGAAAAAATGAATTTGTTGTCAGAAATGAAAAGACTGATTATAATAGAGTTCTATAGGATGAGAGGAAAAAATAGAAACTGTAAATGTTTATTATTTCAAGGACGATAATTAATATAGCAGAGAAGATATATATATATTGTCATAAAGATAAAAGCAAATAAGAAATTTACAAATAGCACTCCTATATATAAAAATGATTTTGAAGATTATACTGAAAACAATTTCAAGAGATTTGTTCACCTAGATTTACATATTGACCAGTGAGCAAACTAATTAAAAGATAAAAATCAGAGGTAAAGAAATTAAAATCTAATTGAAAATATATATAGTAATAATGAAATCTAGAATGATAAAGACATAATAAAATTATAAAAGATTATGAATTAGAAATTTTAAAAAAAAATGAGAAAGGATATGATGATAATTTTTGCATGTTCATAATAACTACAAGGTTTGAACATCATTATAGAAAAAGATTTACATTAAAGCTCTAGATCTGGAGCATCCAACTTTTTGGCATCTCTAAGCCAGATTGGAAGAAGAAGAGTTGTCTTATATTACACATTAAACACACAAATCCTATCAAAAGCTGATAACTAAAAAAGGTCTGCATTTAATTTTTATGATATCCATTACTACAAAAAGCAAAAAAAAGTTTACATATAGTCTAATTATCCAGTAGCTCATTTGAGCAGGTTCCAAGTTTGAAAATATCCATATCTAAATAATAAGATATTGATGTTTTATATATAATTAAAAACAGTAAATTTAAAATAAAATTAAAATACACAATTCACTATAAATAAAAAAAATATTTATTATATCAACCCTGCTTTCATTCCTTAACAAAATCTTTTCAAGATATTTTTTACACAATCACATGACCAATTACCCTACAGCAACTCCTCCAATGGACATCATTTACACTACATTACAATAAATATAATTATTAAAATATATACATTATATATAATTGGTAAAATACATATATGTACATAAAAATTATTAAACTTATTACAGTCTTTTTTCTTCCTCATAATATATATACAAATAATCTTTAAAAAAACAAAAAAAAAACAATAGTATCCTTTTGTTTTTAAAGTTATAACTCTAAATTTTCCAATAATCTAACAATACCTATTTCCCTGCTAATTGTGTGGGACCTTTAATCATGTTTACACATTTGTTTAAATTTTTAGTACTGGTTAATTAGTCACTGTATGTCACTTGGTGACTCTGCTTCTGTGCAAAAACACAAAAATATGCTATTTATGCAGCCAAGCTTACATCTATTACAACACTATCTTCATAATACCTATTTATGTGTCATGCAATGGCATTGTTCTCTATGCAAACACACAGAAATTATATGCCTAGCTGTGTGTGACCATGTTTTATGCATATGATCAGTAATGGCAGTTTGCTACCATTTGATATGAGGTGTTTGTGCTCAATTTGGCAGAACTCTTTAAATCTGTTTTCAAAATCATTGTCTCATACACCAGCTGAGTAGTATTCCATAGTGATAATTATCACACTGTCAGTGTGCTTCCCTGCACATTTTGGAAGCTGGTAGAAATTTGGAAAGTCTTCTGCAGAGTATGATGTGACGGATTCACACAAAATTTCACATTCTCGATGAGATAAATAAAATGGCTGAAGGCAACAATAAACATTTAAGTTCAAGGCTACCCTTACTCAAAGGGTTGCAGCTTGTTTATTACTGACAAGCAACTTACTTTCAGAAGGAATTTTAATGTTATTGAGAAGTTGTTGTTTTTGGAAATAAAGTTGTTGTTGTGATTTCTTTGAAACACAATCAATCCAAATCTTTCTTTGTCCCACTTGTATTACATATTTAAAAACAAAGTTGGCTGATGTTAATTTTTTGGGTTTGTTATTTAATTTTGTTTAGAATAACATAAATTTGGAAATAAAAAGAAAAGTGTTTGGTTTTGACTTTTGATTGGCATCCAAAAAACAAAGTCAGGCTGATTACTTTTTTAATGAAGTATTTCTGTTTGTTTTTTAATTTTGTTTATACATTTAATTTATTATTAAAAGAATAACATATTTTTGTGTTATTGAAATTTGGAAATAAAATTGTTGTTGTTGGAATCAAAGCTTATTATTGTGATTTCTTTGAACCACAATCAATGCGAATCCATTTTTATCCCACTTGTATTATATATTTAAAAACAAAGTCAGCTGATTTCTTTTTTTAATGATTTTTTTGGGTTTGTTATTTAATTTTGTTTAGAATAACGTAAATTTGGAAATAAAAAAAAAGTCTTTGGTTTTGTATTTGACTTTTCATCGGGGTAAAAAACTAAGTTGGGCTGATTACTTTTTTAATGAAGTGTTTTTGTTTATTTTTAAATTTTGTTTAAATGTTTAATTTATTATTAGAACAATAATGTAAATTTGAAAATAACAAAAAAATTTTTTTTTTTGCTTTTTTGACTTTCAATTAAATGTTTAATTTAGAGAAATAAGAATAATGTAAATTTGAGGAGGGGAGGCCCAGAATCATTAAATTAATACATTTTTGCACAGACGCAGCACCACCAAGCGATGTACAGCGGCTAATTAACCAGTACCAATTTTTTTTGAATATACAAAGTTTCATAACATTTTCTTTCTTTCTAATTTTTAACATACATTATTAAACTGAAATGTGAAAAAAATATTCAGGTAATGAAGTGTGTTAAAAATTACAATAAAATAAAATATTTTGAAACTTTGTATATTCAAGAAACATGGGTTAAAGTCCAGCACAATTAGGGAGAAAATAAGCATTATTAGATTATTGGAAACCTTAGAGTAATAATTTTAAAAATAAAAGGATTATTGTTATTGGTTTTTTTTAAAAGATTATTTGTGTGTATATATATATTATGAGAAAAAAAGGGACTGTAATAAGTTTAATCATTTTTATGTACATATATGTATTTTGCTAATTATGTTTAATGTATGCATTTTAATAATTATATTTATTATAATGTAATGTATATAATGTCCATTGGGGGGAGTTGCTGTAGGGTAATTGATCAAGTGACTGTGTAAAAAGAAACCTCTTGAAAAGGTTCCATTAAGGAATGAAAGTCAGACTGATGTATTAAATAATTTTTTATTTGTAGTGGGCAGTTGAGTCAGGTTAAGAAATTAAAAGTACTTTTGTAGATTGAAAGACTGTATATAATAGTTAATTACCATTATATTTATCATTTTTATTATTATTACAATACTTTTTTAATTAATGGACATTTTATTATATTATAGAAATAAAAAAAAAGATGGCAACATAAGACTAATGGTATATTTGACATTGTATATGAATTACAACATTTTTATTTTGACATATTGAGACCTGTAATCATAAAAAAAAATCATAAATAAGAGTATAATATGTGGTGGGCCACATTCATAGGCATTCTGGTCTGCATGTGGCTCAGGGTCTACAGGTTGACCACTCCTGCTCTAGATGATTAAAATAAATTTTATTATATACTGATCAAAATAAATTTATCAATAGTATTCAGAATATTTAAGATCATCTTGAAATTGTTATAAATTCATATTTAATAAATTTGATTTTCTGATATTAATAATAAAACTTTAAGTTTCAACCTTTTTTTTTTTTTTTTGCTATTTTCTTTTTAAATTTATCCACTTTGTTTGAAATATTAAAAAATAAAATAGCATTTTTTGTATATTTATAATGGGAGCTTTTTCCTTTCTAATCTAGACCCATTTATTATAAACTTGAGCAATCTTTGGTTAATAGATGGCTGTGCAATTTGTACTGTAGGAATCTGAAAGAATCAAATGATATATATATATAGCTAGAAACAAATTTTAAATCTGAAGACCAAAACACTCACTGATAGTGAATCCACTTTAACTGAGGACATAGATTTTATTTGGTAAAATAAAAATAATTTAGGCAGGAAAATAGATCTGTATAAGCAAATCAGTAAAAATATTGTTTGTTTTTTTTAAAAGTGGATGTAATGAAGAGATTGGAAAAAATATATAAATAGTCAGTATATAGAAGTAACAAATAAATTCAATTTTAGAATGTGAATTTATAATTTAGGATATTTAAAATTTTTAAAATAATTAAAACATATTGCTACCAACAGTTCATCTTGGCCAGATAGTATATCTATAAAACACTGGAAAAAATTATAAACTTATCAAATATATAGGGCAAAAACAATCTACTTATAGTTGATATTCAGAAATAATTTTGCTGTATTTCAGTCACTAGTTTCTCTGCCTAACAAGTATTGACATAATATTAAATTTGATTTACAAAAATAATTACAAATCTTTGATGACCAATAAAATAAAGTTTAAAATAACTACTGTTTCCTATTGCATTGCCAAATGTATATCATACAATATTCAATTAATCAACCACTTTACTACTTTTACAATGCTTTATTATCCACCCTTTTCTGCACTTTACAGTTTCGATTGCCCCAGCAATTTCCTTCAGAATGTTAGGAGATATAACGTTCTGAAGAAGATTGCTGGAGCAATCGAAACTGTAAAGTGCAGGAAAGAGTGGATAATAAAGCATTGTAAAAGTAGTAAAGTGGTTGGTCAATTGAATATTATATTATATAAAGTTTAAAATATTTACTTGAAACAGATTTCTTTCAAGAGCTACTTAATAATGACAAAATTTTCCTACAAAAAATAATTTGAATAATTTCTCATTAGGCATTATCAGCATTAAAGGTTGATAATATATCGTAATACAACATAAATGCTCCATCAGTCTAATACCCTAATATTGTAATGTAATGTGAGTACCATACATCAAAAGATTTAAATAAGAGCAAACAAAAACCAAATTCAAAACAATCAGATTATCATGCTACCATACAAATAATTTCACACTATTACAAAATCTAAGCAATTGGGATTTAAAAGGTAACGATGGAAATAAATGAACTTAACAAGTACATAGTATGATCTAGTTAAACTAAAATATCAAATACAAATTTATTAATTATAAAATCAAATTATTTAAGATTAATCATTTTAAAAAATAAGAATTATATCTTACTATTAAAAACAAATAAAGTGTGATTAATAAATTAAGACCAACTTTTGAGTTTTCGATTAACAAAACCATTAATAATAAAGTATTGTATTGTGAATATCACACTGCGATTATGTATTGTAGGAAAACAAATTCAAATATATCAACTTTATATGATTTATCAACTACTCTATGATTTTCAAGCTTATTTCAGAGCAATGGAAAATGTATATGTATGTAGGTGCATATATACATATGTGACAAAATGTTCACGTGTATTTATAGATGTATAACAATAATATGAAAATAGAATAGAAATATGTAACAGTTAAATAAGATTATATTATAAGCATATACTAAATATTTTGGTTAATTAATCACTTAAGCAAAACATTTTTAGCAATCAATGCATTGGATTTCAAATAGTTGATTTACTATAATAAATATTAATCATATATAAAAAGCATATTTTGAGTAGTTCAAAATATATTATCTCTATCAAAGAAAGGTAAGAAAATATTAATTCAATTATACCTAAAAAGAAGTTATGATTTCATTTCAAATTCGAATATAATAATAAATATTAATAACAAAACAAACTATAATCGACTTTAATGATAATGATAAATATTACAACATACTAAACAGGTCCACATATCTCTGGACACATGAAACAAGCACTTATAGGTGAGCTTTCAAACTATAAGAATTATTTCTATAATGGATATATTACATTCTTACTTTTATTAAAATAGCAAGCAATGACAGAATTCATTATATAAAAAATATTAATAAAATGCAAATGTCTTAACAATTTGTAATTTATATAAATACATACATGTTTTATAAGATTTTAAAGTTAATATGTGTTGGAGTTTAAAAGAAAAATCTTACTATTATTAAGAATATTTTCTAAAATATCGCTTTAATCAGGAAGTCTAGATATATTTCACATCAAAATGTCATTCAAACAGTGTTACATGCTATTTAAATAACTTTTTATTATTGTTTAGATTTGATTTCTCAAATTAAAGTTAAATAGCCAAAATAAACTTTATGATACTGGCATTTTAATAATAATAAACAACAAAGCATAACATTCTATCTATTTTTAACATATAAAAATATTAATAAATTTGATCTTTTCCCTTTGAAGATCTTGAGTAATTGTCAAAATAAATAGATATAACAAAGTACGCTAATATGTGAATTTCATTAGATTTCTTTCTTTCTACCATTCACATAGCTAAATCATGAATAAACTACTCTTAGGGTAGCAAATGGTTTGATAAAATACATGTTAATACAATTCAAAATGATTATGCACAGTTCACTTAACTAGTTCATGAATATTTGTGCAAAACAGTAAAAAAGGAGAAGATATTAATGATAAAAAGATGATCTATATACGTTAAGCAATTTAACACCCATAACAGTGATTTACCATTGGCTGAGAATCATCCAGTTATTTTTTCTGAGACTGCAAAAGCTAATTTAACTGAAAAACAATAAATTAAATATTTATAACGTAGTGAATAAATTCATCATAAAAATTAAATGACCTTTTCTAAATAAAAATAGAAAATGGTATAAATAAATTAAATAGGCAATCATGGATTTTAAATATTTATTATAAAGTAAATTAATTAAGAATTAATTGATACTTTTGTAATATTTATCAAACGTTGTGGAATGTAATTGGAGATATATAGCAAACTTTATTCTTAGTAAATGAAGTTTTCTCTTTTTCTTTTCTATCTTGCCTTTCTCTCTCTCTCTCTTTTTTTTAATGTTATTATTAAAATTTTAATATTTGGGATGTTCATTTTCATTTGATTATTATGTTAATCAATTTATGACTTTGCCCTAAGTTTATTTGATCTGTATTAATTATATAGTTGATAGGTTTATGATAGTAATCCCAGAGTAAGCAAACCCATTTCAACTTTTAAATTTAGTAGAAGGCAATTATCAAAATGAAATGTAAAAAATATAGTAAATATGACAAATTTATAATTTATAGTAAAAAAAAATGCATATATACTTTAGTTCTAATTTTGCTATCAGATAATTATTTAAATGAAGAACACAACGAATTTGACAGATTTGTAATTTGTAGTCAAAAAAAGATTCATAAATATTCTCAAAGAGTAATTTAACTTCTGTCATTAATTAATAAAAGAATATACAAAAGTCAATAGGTATATAAAATTTTGCTTAAAGATTCAAGTTTCCAAACAACATTTTCTTCATCTATATAGTATAGGTTAGACATGTAATAGAACAGTATTAGTAATGTTTAAATTAGAGTCTAGAGTATATTTTCTTTAGCCTACTTTTTGAGATAATACTAACAACCAATTCTTCACCTTCTCTTCTTATATAACGTTTTATTGAAATCACGTGACTAAAAACACACACACACAAAAAAAAAAAACCCCGTGGAAAAAAAATATAGAGAAAATTTAAAACATTTTTAATAAATTTATTCCTGATAATTTTTTTTTAAAATCTTTAAATATAGAAAACTTAACAGTAATACAGAATATATTCTACTCTCTTGTTTTGTTTTTTTCATGCACAGATTTGTGTTTTTATGTGCAATTGATATGGGTCTAGGCATATTAATATGTGGGTGCACTGATATAATATACTTGGAGTATTAGTGTTTGATTTAATTTTACAATATCAAATTAATGCTTATCTGAAATAAAATGTATAAGACGATATTTAGCAAGGGAATATCAACAGAAATTCCTTCATCCTTACAATTGCAATTTTGCAACATTACATAAAAATAATTATTGGTTTCTATTTTAAATGAGTTTACTAATGTCCTCTTAATCACATTGAATTTTGAAATGACAATCTGAATTTAAGAGAAAACAATGATAACCAATACTACGTTATAGTTCGTTAAATAGTTATATGTAAAAAATAAATTTTATGCAAACCTATGGCTAGTACTGGCAAAAATCAGTTCTTCACAATCATTGTGGCTGTATATAGTCAGACAAACTGACTGATGAATATGTTGGATAACATATGCACTTATATTCAAAATGCATGATACATATATTAATTCCAAATTCATCAGCTCAAATACATTTATGTCGAATGCAAAGGTCTAACATGTAACATTGAATATTTTCAGTTAATCATAAAGCTGATAACTGTAGTTTTTTTTTTAACTGTAGTTTTTGTTGTGACAAGTGCACAGATTTATGTTGTTTATGGCAAAAACAAAAAGTATTTTATTATAATTTAAAGTAGGGTTATAATGTCTAAAGCAATTGAAAAAGAAAACATATAATATTAATATATAATGGAAAGAATGGGTTTTTTCACAATAGTTAATTTAAAATATGTGTGTTATTTACATCATGCAAGTATGTCATTTTCAAAAACAAAAAAATGTTAAAAATCATTTTAACACCATGCATACAAGTTTGGTAGACATTTTCTGTCAAAAAGTGAATTAAGTAAACAAAAGTTAAAATAAATGTCACAATTAACCAGTCAACAATCATATTTCATTAAAGTTATTGCATTATTTCATGTAAGTTAAGAGTTAACAAAACACAAAAATGATAAACGAAGCATTTCTACAAGCCAGTGATTCATTATTTGATTTATTCATCAACTCAAATTAAACTTTTTGTTCCAATTAAGAATGTACAACCTTCTCATAAAACTGTCATGATCCTCAAGAAATTATAAATTTTGATTTAGTTGAACAAATTAACAATGATATTACTAACTGCGTTTGTTTTTTCTTGCAGTGTGATAAATCTCCCAACAAGTTTTATATTCTTATAAGAATGTCTTTAGAAATATTAATATGAAAGAACAGTTATTAACAATATTAACTTTAAAGAAAACATGAGATAAAGATATTTTACTGGGCTGTCAAAAAAATATATAGGGGAGAATAAAGATTCAATTTATGAAGTTGTATTAATGACAACTGAAAGAACGCTGTTTTTAGAGAAGACTGTTTTAGGATTAAGTAGAAAAAATGAATCTGAGTATGGTAAATTGTTACATCATGCGGACATTCATGATTAAATCAATAAATATTTTTATAAAGATTCAGAGATCCATTACAAGAGAGAGGTTTTTTTTAAAAGTCAATATAATAATGCTTGGTTGATGGATTTAGCTTCCATTGTCAATATAACTAACCATCTTAATAAAATGAACTTATATTTGCAAGGAAGAAACAAAACAATAACAGAATAATTGCTTATGTTAACACTTTTAAAAATAAGTTAAAACTGTTAATTGTCCAGCTGAAATTTTCAAAAACATTTCTGATGAATTGTCAAAAAAATGGAAATACATTTGACAAAGATAAATATTATAAAGAAATAATAACTTTTCACTTTGAATTTAAGAAATGTTTCCAAAATTTACTCAGACGAGCTAATATTTACCTTTGTAATTTATTCATTTGACAATATTGATGGAAAATAAATGTTTGAAAATATAAATGATACACTTTCTTTATCTATAGAGAAAAATGACTTGTATTTAATTTAACATCGTTTTTTGACTCTACCTACCTAAACGAGTCTATATTTTTGCACTAATATAATTAAGTCGAAGTTCCATTTTTGTCTCACAGATAACAAAAAGTTAGAATTCGGTTCAAGAACAGTGATTAGTAATTATATGTCCAGATTATTATATATCCAGATATTAAAGTTTAGTGATCAAAAAGCAGTGGAAATCTTTAACAATTTAATAAATTTTAATGCTTCTAAGTTGGGATTTATATTTTATACTGATTTTTTAGATGTTAAATTATTGTGATATAGAGATAATGGATTACGAAACTTGAGAAAATTTCAAATAGTCCTTGCCCTACAAAAGATACCACCACTGCATTAAATTATTTCATAGTACCTTTTTTTTTTAAAGTTTAGATATAAATTTATAGCAGACTCCTATTAAAGAATGTATAGACCCGTAAGCAATATTTGTTTGAGAACCAGAAATTATATTTATGTTGTGTCAGATCTGCAGCCACATTTCTTGTAAATCTTAAACAATTTTCATGCTTTCTACGTCAAAATAGAATTATCATCGAGCGGTTATTTGTTTGTACAGTTTCTTTTACGTCATTGACCAATATTAAATATTAGTGAGTTGTTTGTTTTTTTAATGGATAACTAAACTCTGAATTTTATCCAGTTTACGATCAGCATTATCATTCTACTTCTTCATTATCATAAAAAAACAAAATCCAGGCTTCACAAAAACTACTTATAACAAAAAAAAAATAATCTTTTGTTTCATTATGTATTAATAAATGTGTTAAATAATTTATTAGTTGCCCGGGTTGCGGGTTCGCGTCCCGTCCGATGCTATAACACTTAAAAATAATAATAATAATTTACTATTAAAAAGAAAAACGGATTGAATAATTACTATTAATTTCGTTTTTTTTTTTTTAATTTTAAAGTTTTAGAAAACAATTTACAGTACTTTTATTTAAACTTAAGCAGAAAATTCAGAAAGGAGGAGGTACAAACAGAATTCAAAGTTTAAAAACCAACAACTTTTAGCGTTGACAGCCGGCAATCATGTTCTGAGGTCAGGGATAAGTTGTTTTTCTTAACATGGGGTGCTGATTGCAATTGTTAAAAACATTCTAAATTTATATTTGATTCAATGAAATATTTTCAAAACTGTAAGAAAATCATTGTTATTTTAAAGTTAAAATATAATTAATTTTATTGCTAATTCTGAAAAAGTAGTAACAATTGTTTTGATAGCCAAAGTATCTCTTTAAATACAATTGACAAAAAATGGAAGTCGATTTTAGCTTCAATTTTGACTGCAACAATCTGTCCAGATATTTTTTTAAAATTGCAATCCTACTTATAATCGCAACATTTAATAAAAAATAAATGATTTGTTTCATCTTATAAACTAATCCCAGTCGCATATCTCTTTAATAAAATTAAATTAGAATAATATAGCTTAAATTATGTGACGTATGCATGATACGAATATATTCTAGGTTTACTTAAAAAAGTTTTCACTTTTGTAAGGAATATATATGTATAAGAGAAAAGACTTGCAAAATAATAATTTATTATTTTCTTTAGATATCAAAGGAGAATATATTAATAAGTTTTTAAAAACATTGCAGTGAATATATCATAAATAATGGAATATTAGCTTACATTAAAACTATTTAATCAATTCGCGTATTACCATTAACGATTAATTATTAGATCTCCAAGTATTATTACTAAAGGAAGCAAAAATGAAAAAAGTTGTTAGCCGAGAGGTCATCGCATCCGCCTTGCAAGCGAGTAGTTGGTTGCAGACGGTTGTGGGTTCATGTCCCGGCTGATGCCATGACATATGAGAAAAAAAAATGAAAAAAGTAGTGAAAGGCAAATTATTGCTATTACTAAACTTTGCAATAATAAATTTTCAAAAAGGAACTTTATTGACGTCTTATAATATTATAAAATAATAAAGGAACTAGTCAATTATACTTAAATTTTTCATTAGAATAAATACAACAATGTAAAAAAAAAACATTATTCATTAAGAATGTACTATAACCATATTTAACTTATATTGACATTTAAGTAGGGAGCTAGTTAGTATTGGAGTAGTGATTTATAAGGGACCATTTGACTGCAAATATGTTTAGTGGTGTAATTTTTTGTCTGTTTTATTATATACAATTTGTTTTTAAATGATTTACGGTAATCTAGTATTGTTGTTGTAAAACAAGATACCTTTTGTTACACAACAAGATAAAAAGTATGTATGTGGGTTTTTTTTTCTTCTGCAAAGCATGACTTTGGAAAATAAAAATGTTTTTTTCAATGTAAGTTAATAATGTATGACTATGCATGCAGTAAGTTATTACACTCCAACAAAACATATTTTGATCTTTTTCTTTCCTATAACACAGTTCATACTTAGAGCTCATGTTGGCAAGATTTTTTTTTACACCTAACAAAGTATAAAGAAAACAGTGACCACATTTATTTTGAGCATAAAATCAAAATATTTTGGCTGAGTCCAATACTTAAATCATCTTATCAGTTGCATATTATTAATGCCAATCATTGGATAAGCTACATCTTCATTTACATTTAGATTTAGAAATCCATGAATTTTTCAATAGTACAATTTGTCTTGTGGGAAAATTATTTTAATATTAGTCATTAGATCAATGAGTGCTAGAATTACTTTCATACATTTGTACAATTTCCCAAATTATATTATTGTATTTGAAGTCAAAAATTATTTAGCATAAAAAATTATTAAAATATTACAGAAAAAATGTTTTAGATTTAACTATAGAATATTTTAAATAAGTAAAAAATAAAATATTGTCAATTAAAAAGTATAACAATATAATTAATTTCAAACAATAATTATAATTCAATATTACATGATCATCATTTCTTATGCTAGCACATAACTCATAGTTTTGTAGTTAAGTAGAGATAAAAGATGGCTGCTGAAGGGTTGCATTAGATTCTAAGGTCTAGGCATGGTGCTCTCAGATCCAAAGCTCCTCACTGACGAAGGCCACAAGCCAGAAACTAGTCTGGGGATATTAGATGAGTAGGCACTAAATGGGGATTTTATGCACAAGCCTTCTGGCATCCATTGATTACTCTCGTTGGCACTGAGTGGCACTACTGTATGGAAAATTTTGCCTATGTTAATAATTTAATATTATGATAGCTGCTGCTCGAGTTGATTTTTTCTTAGATTTGAACATTAGAATAAAATTATCATTTATCAAATTAGTAAGAAAAGTCATAACATCTAAATGACATCTCTATATTAGTGATAGTTCAAATCTAATTTATTTATGCTTTAAACAGGAGCAATATTAACATTGATGATGTATATGCATCAATATATATTTTAGAAATAAATATACAAGTTAACTATTTAAAACTTAGCAATTAGAGTATATTTACTGTATATATATATATTAATTTTAATATTCTAATGGATAAATGATGAAGTCATAATATTACTTCTGGGAGTTTCTATTTAATAAAAATGTCACTAAATAGCTGAAATTTCAGTGCAATGACAAGTACTTTTCTCAGAGTTTTTTTCTCAAATCATAGGAATGTGTTTAGTGAGATTTAAAATTATTATTTTTTCCATTTGTTATTTTCTCCTCATACTCAAATTCTATTGGTTAAGCAGTTTTTTTTTTTAAAAAAAATTATTCTCCAATAGCTTTTTCCAAATATTGTTAATTTTCTTGTACACTTTTCATTTATGCTTGTAGGCCTTTTAAAAATCTCTATAGCTTCCCTTAGTCTCTGGTCATATTATTCAATTTTTGCCAGAATGTGTATTTTATTAAAATTGATGTCATGATTACTTAATTTAATGTATGAATAAATGGTGATGAATTAGATTTTTCTCTGTCAAAATATGTTCTTCCTTTCTTATGTTTATTTATGATTTGTCTCTCCAATGTATAAATATAAACAAACTCCACATGAAATTTCATATACACAATGAGGGGGTGGAAATACTTTTTAAATTTTTTTAAATGTAATATAAATTGTATGGATATAAAAAAACAATTTTATCAGTTATTCTTTTTTTATATGGCAGAACAGTCTTAATTTTTGAAATATCAAATTTTTTATTATTATATGAAAAGCCCTACTAATAATCCTGTGATCAAAACCATTATAAAGAAGTATTTTTTAGCAGCATAGATATCTTGATGAAAATAGCTGCCATCAGAAAGTCTCTTAGTTCAATCTAACAATCTTTGCTACAGAAAGTAATTGTGCTGGATGGTGATGAGAAGAAAAATGTAGATATCTCACAATGTCTGTTTGCTTTTTATATATACCATGGGATAAAAAACTTTCTTTCTTTCAATTAAAACATCTAAGAACGGAAGTTGGTTATTATTGTCTATGTTCATAATAAAATTGATATTCTTGTGAAGAGAATTTTAGAAAATTAAAAATTCATCAAGAGCATGCTTATCATGAGGTCAAATAACAAAAGTATCATCAACACACACACACACACACATATATATATATATTGTAATGATTGCAAAATATGTTGTAAAAACACATATATGTCTATCTGCTTTATATATTTTATAATTTAAAATAAATAAATGAATTATTAAAAAAATGAGAAATGAAAAATAGTTTGTAAAAAAAGTAGATTTGTAAAAATGAAATCAATAAAATAAAAGATTGCACCTTTTTTTTGGAATAAAACTGTTTATTAAAAATAAATACAGTGGGGGGAAATCATGACAGATAAGGATTTAAAAACACACTCTCTTCATTTTATAAATTAAATTTATAAAAAAAAAAGGTAAATATTAAAAGAATAAATAAATGTGAAAGGTTTTAAAATAAAACTGACAATAGTATTAATTAGTAAAAAGAAAACTTTTGTAAACTATCTCATTGGCAGGAATGTGATAAGATAGTGCATGAATATATAAAAAAAGATTAGATTAAAAATATAAAATTAATTAAACCAAATTAAAATTATGATAAAAAATAAACAATGGGAGAGTTAGGTATAAAAAGGGCAGCTTGTCTATTGTTTTAAGTTTTTTTTTTTTCAAGATTTAGTTCAAATTTGCAGTTTCCAGGTTTTCAGCAATTGGGTTGCAGCAGAATGTCAATAAACGGTTTTTCCAGCTCACCAGTTCATCAGAAAAAATATAAACATAGAAGACACAAAAGTAGCAACATACATTGCTAGAGAAATTTTAGAGTGTTCAGCTAAGCTTCATTTCCCAGGTCCTTGGCTCCATCAACTGCTCTCACCTGGAATCAGTACCTCATTCATAATATAGATGCTACTGCATACTCTCTCTCCCACTGTCTGTCCGAAGTAGAAAGAACTCCCACTCTGTCCGAAGTACCATTTCTGGAGACCTAAAGGCCAGCTAGTTGGAAATCAAAACTAAAGGAAGATTTCAACAGCAGAGAGATGATGTCATTTTGATATAATAAAAAACCTAGGTAAATATACTTTTTCAATTGTAAATGTCTACACATGAACTATAATGAAGGGCCTTAGTAATATTGAATTATTAACAGTTAATGTATACTCATTTATTTTCTGTCTTTACTATTGTATTTATTTAAATATATGTATGAGTGAATAAGAAAATATTGACTTAAATGTTGTTTGGTCTATATTTTCTCTCTTTTAACTGTGTCACCAGAAACTTAAAGGTTATAAATATTTTCATGTGTTAATAGTCTTGCACTGGGTCCCTGGATCAAGATTATGAGTTAGCCAGGGTATATTTCAAGTGCTGGGATCATGTACCTGTCATTTGGGCATACTGGCTATATATAACATATATGGCTGGATGATGCTTGAGAATTCTCAAAACAAATAAAATGCTTTGGATGGCAGGCATTATCCCAGTAGTATGGAGAAATGTTACGGCCAGGAAACCTGGTCAGAGTTGTCCATTTGTGAAGCCTCAATCTGGCCATAGATATCATTGATGGTTAATCTATCAATGATATTCTATCCCTCTGCTTGAGTGCAATCCATTGCTGTAGGCATTAAATAATAAAATGTTAGTAAATAACTATATGAGTAAATGTTAATAAATAATAATGTATAATAAAAATGATAAATATAAAAATAGTTTTAGACAATGGATAGTTACAAATAACCCAAAAATGACTGTGTTGTTTATCAGATCATTACAAATGCCTTCCAATGTGTGTGCCAATGTGACATAAATATCCCAGCATAATTAAAATAAAATTTGAAACTAAAACTCTATATAAACGCCAAATGGCATAGTAATAAAAGTTGAAATCAATAAGCAGTGTGAAGGGAAAAATAGATCAAAGCAAACAAAATATAATATTGAAAATGTAAAATAAAAAAGTATGAAATGTAAATAAAAGGAAGAGATGAGAAAAAAGCTGCCACAGAGATAAATAAATTTATTATTAGAAGTTTTTGATGGTCAGGTGGGAATGTAAAGAGGACTGAGGGATTTTTGAGGTTAGTCGAACACTTTGTTTAATTTAAAATATTTAAAAATAAGAAAAATAAGTTATATAATATTATAAAAGAAAGAATAAAGTATAAAATTAAACTAATGCATGCAAGAGTCAAGATAAAAATGGAGGCTCAAAATAAAGAAATAGAAGTAATTAGCAAAAAAGGGAAGTCACTGATGAAATAGGAAAAAGTTTCTTAGAAAAAAAATGAAATAATCAGTTGATTAGAGAAAAAGTTGGGGGAACAGATAGAAAGGTTTGGAAAAAAAATAATAGAACAGTGGATCCAAGGAATGAAAATAATACAACAAGAAAATAGAAAGATAATAGAAAATGTAAAAACAGATATAAATAATTTAACAGAAAAAATAGAAATAGTAAAGCTAAAAGTTGAGGAAGGTAAGGACAAATTAGAAATCAAGAATGTTAATATTGACAGTAAGGAAGAGAAAAGCACAAATATGAGAGAAAAGTGAAAATATGAACATGTGTACAAATAATAACTTGGATATATAAATTAGCATTTATTTTTATATAGTGCTATGTTTATAAATTGTAATACATTAAAGATCAGCCTATCAAGCTATTGTGCATGCTCTTTCTTACGAGTGTTAATAATAAATGAATACTTTCATTCTCAACACAAGATATAGTATTTATGAAAGAATAAAATGAATCCACTTATTCTTTCCAACCCACATGCTTATATATGGGCAAATCTTAAGTACTGGAAATGAAAGTGTGAGGATAGACCACTCACTTTAAATTACTGTTTACGATATCTGAATGAATGACATTGACAAAATTATCTAGAATTTACTAAACTTGGATATTGTAAATAAATTTTTGAAAATTAGAATGTTTTCAGGGCATGCAGGGGAGGTTCCAACAGAACATCTTAGCAGTCTCTTAGCAGTCTGAAATGCTACTTCACATTGAACCAGCTGAGAAAAGAGGCAATAATTGCAATTGCCTGTAGTCATCAACAAGGTGCTTCACAGATGCAGTGGGACTCCAAATTTATAAAACCTATCATGTTCATAGGATATAAAAAGCATCATTAGTAAGCTACTGGAGTGAAGAGTACCAGGAAGATATTAGACACCAGGTGTCTCAGAATAAATGGCAAACTGATGAAGTTTTTACTCCCTTTTTTCACCATCAAGTTGCAAAGTTAAGGTTGATAATGGCCAACCCACAGAGAGAACAGCAAATCATTTATATACTATGGTATAATTTTCCACATAATATAGAACAGATGTTAATTGGTACAGAAAAGAAAATGAAAAATCAAATGGCCAAGCTCCTGAATGTGTTTGACAGCACAAGGTCAAATTATAAAGCCAAGGAAAGGGGATTCACACCTCTAGAAAGAGATACAAATATAAAAGTTATAAATTACAGCCATTATAAAAATTATTGGGATGAAAAGACTAGGTATAGAGAGCCACATGGTTTTAGAAAAAGGGGGGATGATGAAAATACCAGCCATAATCTGAAAACCAACCACCCAGAACACCAGGGCAAGCCTAGGAGTAGCCATAATTTCCTGGTCTGAGAGGATACATCAGAAACTTAAAACAACCACCTGAAAAAGATCAACTAAGATAATAGTAATTGGACAGACCTTTAGGCAATCAAAAAAAAATTTGTATGTGGATTATGAGAGTCGATATAGAATGATGAAAAAAAAGGTAAATAAAATAAAAATTTGTAAAATATAATAAGAATGAATAAATGTAATCATTCATAAAATCTAAAATAAACAAAAAAGATTTTATATAAGTGATAGGTGTGTTGCAGTTGATAGAGTTATGGGGTGTCTATGTATGTATAGGAGCAAGGAAGGAGTGTTAATGAAAGCTGTTACTTTTTGAATCCATGACCTGTAATGGTCATTGGGGGGAATGAGTCCCATATTTTTAGGATGAGGACTCAGTCTCCCTGGATTCATCTAATGCACTGCTAAAGATATTCCCAGACCACTATCTAACTAACATTTGTGCACTGGAAGAGTAATTCCAGCATAAGCTGCAAACTAGTTTGCTGGAAGAAAAATTCCCAGCATAATTATAATAAATCTTATTTTTAGTGTAAGTTGAGTGGTCAGTAGATATATCCTGCCATTCACAGTGTTCACTTATTTTGTAGGGTAAGGACCCAGTGGAGAAAATCCTGGGCCCTTCAATTCCCAGTATATCCATAGTAATTATTTTTTTTTTTGCATAAGTCGAATAGTCAGTTAATGTGTCCTGCCATTCACAGCATCCAACTCCCCATACACATCCATAAGGATGCATGTTGATCTTGGGTGATGCTCATAATAGATATAGTTGTTGTATTCAATGTAGATTACAGTGTTGGAGTTAGATCAGTATAAAAAAGGCAACCTCTGTAGCTTGTCAGTCTTTTGCAATCTGAAACTTATTTTAAAGAAGAAAAAATAAATAAATAAAAATGAAAATCAAATAGCAAAGCTAAGATCAAATGACAGAGTTAAATGGGTCAAATTGATGCATTTTACCTCTCAATCAGGTGGGGTGTGTGTGATGTAATGATCATAAAATATATATTGTAAAACATATATATATAAAACTTGAAATAAATTATTAAGAAAAGGAGAAACAAAAAATAGTTTGAAAAAAAGGTAGATTTGTAAAAGTGAAATCAATAAAATAAAAGATTGCACATTTTTTTGAAACTAAAACTGTTTATTAAGAATAGGGTAGGAGAAAAGAATCATGACAGATAAAGACTCATTTAATTTAAATATAAAAGAGAGAAACAGGGATGAAGCTGGGGTGATAGAAATCATCAACCCCAGTCAATGAATCAATTCCAAATATACAATGCATGAGAAATCAGCCAGAAATAAATTAACTATAAGTTCACTAGCATTACAGATGAAAATAATAATCATTCGTCATCATCATAAATAATCAAAAATATAATTAACAATCAACATTGTTACTGGATTTGAAAGTGGTACACTAAAGACTAGGATAATTATTTAGCCTTTGCCTTCTTGGGGCAGATTATATAAACAATAATTTGTCATACTTAAGTGCTAATCCATAAGAATATAACAATTAAAAATAATATCCAGGATATTAAAACATGCTGATTATTACTAATGGTCTTTGGACATTTATTTACCATTAATATACTGGTCAGCTATAAACTTAATTTCTAATAATAAAAACTAAATAGAACATAGTGCATAGACTTAAAAGGATAACCCTTTGCACCAACCAACATTAGAGAGGTAATGAAATCATCATCAACTGAATGTCCATAACATTAAACATAAACCCCAATTTATATAACTGTCAGATGCATAAATCCAGCTCAGTCCGCAATAGCTCTATAACTGTTAATGTGAACAAGAGATAACACTAACATATAATGTTTTAAATCTAGTCAAGCCTTAAATAAATTCACTGGGATAACTTAATAAAATACAAATTTATTAGTAACAATAAAATTAAATTAAAATCTGTTGAATACATTATAAATTCAGCATTTTGGACTTTGATTAGAATAATACAAAAAATATGCTATTATATTGTAATTTGCTTATATTTCAACAGGTTGACATAAAATATACTTATATATAAGCATTCAGATGTGCTGTATAATAATTTAAAATTAACATATTAGTATTGTCATTAACTAATAAAATAAAAAATAATTTTTGCTTAATAATATGTAAATAATGACTAATTCAACATGTATGAGCATCTACCTGACATGCTTCAAATGTGCACACACTCTGGCATTTATATCCTAGAATATTTCATTTATCAAAAAATAATAAACTAATTAAGCCATATTATATTATCCCAAGATATAACTAACTCGATGTCAAAAAACATATATACTTAAAACCAATGCACACATATGTGCATATTACTATTATCTTCTTACAATTTTAAATTATAAATAATAATGCAGCTTAAACTATGGCACATGAGCTTTACAGATGGAATGCTATTTAAACTGAATATTCTCCTTTCCAAATACAAGATAAAGTCTTTTTAAAAGATAGAATGGATTCCTCTATCCTTTTTCACTCAAGCTATATGAATGGGCCAATCTGAAGTATTTGGAGCTGAGAGTGTGAAGATTTTTGATTAATCTCTTTAAATTACTAATCATATGATTTTTTATCTTTATAATAATATGCATGTATATTACTTTTTTGACAGTTCTTCATGAAAGCTTTTTTTTTCAAATTACTTTTAATTGTAAATGTCTTTTTAAAAAAGGTTACTAGAAAATAATTTTAAAAACTTTTGCTTTTTACCCTTTCTTTACAATATTTAATTAATCAAAACTGGAATAAATCCTTTATAAATGTTAACAAAAAGAAATTGCCAGTTGACCAAATGATTATTCACTATTATTTTTAAATGGCTAATATAGTCACCAGTTATTTACTTTCAAAACTGATAATTTAAATATTTAACTTTAAAGATAAAGCTTTAACATACTCTCCTTTTTCAATAGATATTACTCACCAACTAATATCAGTTCATCTTTATATGTATACGATCATGGTAATTTCATTCTTTGCCTACAGATTCATCAGCATATATATGAAATCATAATATCATGGTGATCCTTCAGCAAGCTGACTATTCCTGGTATACCAGTCCATCTAAAATAGTAGACTGGATTATTGATATCTTAAGGAAAGATAAATCAGTTTAACTTTTAGCATTAGTCAACTTCATTCAGTCTATAATTTGATAAACTTTATGCAGGCCATCTATTACACACATAGGCTATGGACTACAAAAAAGCTGGACCTTGCTTCTATGTAAATTCAAACTCTACTATAGTAACATTAGCCACAGCTCTACTTCTTGCCTTCAGTTATAACTTTATAATGATAGTGTTGTAAAATGTTGTCTGAGTCATGAATGATTTAAATTCACCTTTTTATAGTATAGTGTGGAATTTAAAAACAACAATTAAGAAAATTCTTTTTTATCTTGATTAAAAAAATTTAATGACTCTTCAGTTCATCCTAATCCTATGAAAAACAACAATTGTTGGATTTTATAAAAGTATTTAATTTAAAAAATCTTAATCTAATTAAAAATAGAGTGGAATTTTATAATTACCAATATATCTATTATAACAAAAACATGCTTGATTTAAATTTTTCTTTTTTTAATGATCAAAATCAGAAAAAAAAAACATTAAATAAACCTTTTTAAATGTTTAATTTATAATAATTTTTTTTAAATTCAAAATTATTATTTAATTCTTAACTGTTATTTCAGTGTAATATATAAACTATTAACAAAAAGTTTTGTTTGTTTTTTCTACTTTTTCTTTCAACTTTATATATATCCATGCACACACTATGTTGTTGTATACCATGAGACCCATAACCATCTCAATATATATACAAACATAATTTCCATTAAATGAGTGAGTGTCACTGGATTTCATATTTTTTTTTTGCAATTTTAATTCATCAATCATTTTTATGTCTCAGATTTTGAATTCTGCCTTTAAATCTATATACTGGTCAAAAATCTCCACATCCAATTTGTAATTCACTATCAATGGTAGATATTTGAATATTCATTGCAGTTCTAATCCATCAATGATTTTTAAGCATTCTTACCATTTTTTCTTTAAATCTCTATATTGGTTAAGAAGCTTCACATCAAATTTATAATTCTGACAAGCATAAAATTTTGTATACTACCTTTTAATTAAATCACTAATAATAAAGTCATTATTCACCAGTCATTATTTTTTATAATGAAATCAGAAATGGATTTACTTGTATTACTAAATCACTCCTAAAACAGAATTCCAAGTATGAGAAACATGACATTTCTGAAAGTCCAAATTAACAATTTTAGTGTTTAATAGATGTTGAAATTTAATAAGAGTAGGTGTTTCTAAAGAATGAACATCATGTTGGAATAAAACTGATTTTTTTAATGCAACTATAATTTTAATTTTGAAGCACATTATCTATGATCATGTACTGTGAACTTTCTATTGAAAGGCATTGTTTCAAATATAGATATATCCATGTTCATTTATAAGTGAGTTTTTCTTCCCAAACAAAATATTTGTGACAGTCAATCCATGTGTTATGAAAAAGACCAATTGAATTTATAAGAACAATATCATTTATTTCTAATAATTGTTTTGATCAACATTACATTCAATTTTCTCTTTATAAAAAATGTGGAAGAAATTTTCATTGTTTTATAATGTTACAAGAATAAAGATGTATTATTGTGAAAGGAACTATTTTTCACACATGAGCTGGAATTGACATGCACTTTCTCCCATCAATAATTGATGATTATCAATCTGTGGTTAATGCTTATTTTTAAAATAAATTAACAATACTGACCATGTTTAAATTAGGATTTGATAGTAACCTAATTATTAAATCAGCATACTAGCTCCAATCATGCACTGTTTTTTTGTAAAAAACAACAACAACAAAAAACAGCACATTATTGGAGATTAATTTCTTTCTGCAAAATTACAGACTTTTCAGTGCTTAGTAATAGAAAAATAAATATGATATCATTTGTATATATCCATTTTATCTGCTCATTTATATTTGAACAAAAATGTACAACTTAATTAAGTTAAAACAGGTCTTTGTAAACTTAAAAATGAAAAGTCTATGAGTTTTGGTGACATATACTGAATAAATGCTGTAATTTCAAAAAACAGAATTTTTTAGGAATATATGGATTCATAAAATTATACCATCTGATCCTGAGAACACTTCCATTGCTACAACTTTTGAAAATAAAAAAATGTAAACATGATTGCAGTAATTATGGTGGAATATTATTATCTACTATTACAACAAAAATAATTTAAAGGATTTTATTGAATAGGATGCTTCCAATCTTACATACTGGTTATGAGAGACTCTTATGGCTTTTGAGAATGAAGAAACACTATAAATGACTTTTTTTGTTAGACAAATGCAAGAAAACTATTAGGAACAAAGGACTGTTTTATACATTGGCTTTTATTATTTGATCAAGGTATTTGACTTAATTAATTAAACAGATCTTTAGCACTGTTTGAAATTTATCGGTTGTCCATCAAAGTTTATTTATATTATTTAGTTTTTACATGATGAAAATAAGAAAAAATATTACTACTAGTGGAAAGTTTGGAGCATTTGAAGTGAAAATTAATTTTTTATTAGCTCCAAATTTGTTTTTAACATTTATAACAATCAACTTTTTAAAATGTTTATGGATGGCTTTATAAATTAAGATTCAATATGCTATTCATGTCTGGTTTAAGAGTTTTTAGTTTAAATTGATCCTTGTTAATTCAAAACCCAATCTAAAGAATATACCTTTGACTACAATATATGAAGACTTTGGTTTAGTAATTAGTATTCAAAAACTCAAGCAGTCAGAGATGGGGGAAACTTTTTTATCAATTTTTAGTTGGAATGGTTATCATCTTGAGAATGTGAGCCAGCTTCTTCAACTTGGTAGTTTTTTAAATATAAAGATAACAGACTTAAATGTTAATGTATAGCATAATAGAACTTTTATTTACATAATTTGTTGTGTGGAAGTGAAGTTTAGATGCTTAATTGGCTATAGTCTAAAGACATTTCAAAAATATCATTTAAAGATATTTCTAAAATTCTTAAATTTCAATGCCGAGTCACAAACCTAATCAATAGATTCTACAACTTGTTTGAATGTAATACTATAAAATCTATTATTCTTAATCAGACAGAAGTCAACCATCTACACATGTGCTGTTTAATCACATTATAGCTCTACAATATTATAAAAGTATGCAGGAAACTCTCAAATCAAAGTGCAAGATAGAGACTTTCAAAAGATAATGGAATGGCCATCTTATCTTTAAGCCTAAATTCAATTATATAGGCCAATCTAAAGCATTTTGGAGTGAGAGTGTGAAGATCTTATCTTCATCACCATTATTGGAAAATCATATATTCTGTTAGAAAAGACATGTAAAATGAATGAACAATAGAAATACTTTTTCTCACAATAAAGTAGATCCTCAGTGACATTAAGAACATCTCAAAGACATTCATAAAAAGTGGCAATATTAATTAAATTAGAAAGATATTTTCTAAATGGTTGGCTAAAGTGGCTGAAGATCTGTGAACTGCAGTACAGCTTTATCACTTTGGAACTTGCATTTCTGACAAATTTCCAATCACTTCATTTTTAATTGGGAAGATATACAGAGGATAGAATACAATGTAGAATTACAATTAAATAAGTTGTTGAAGTTTTTCAGAAAAAAAAGTTTCATGCAAAAGTTAAACTATAGCAGCACAAAATATCAAATAACATTAAAAATAAAAATAATGAAATCCAGTAGGTCATGCATATAAATTATAACAAATAATAAAAATCATATACCACAGCTAATATAAATATATACTAATAATACATAAAAAGAGTTTTTGGAACATGGTTTAATGCCATATTAACATTTAAAAAGTCACTAAACCATGTGTCAAAAAGGTCCTTTTTATATATAATTGGTATATATTTATATTAATTGTTATATATGATTTTTATTATTTGTTATAATGTCAAGTAAACAGTATAAATAACCTGCATGTTTTATAAATGGACTTTTTATATTTCATATATTGCTTTGTATAATCATAACAAACTAACTTTAAATATATAATTATGATTACTATTGTCTGTCTAAAAGTTTATGATGGTGGATAATGTGACACTTAGCTTTTGCAATAAATCTGAATGTCAAGTTCTGTGATAACATATTAAAAAATAAATAAATAGTTTAAATTTCCAATAAATTAGCTTTGCTAAAGATAAGAATTAAAGCATATGTGTAACTAGTTAATAATCTCAGAATAAACATTAAAAGATGGTAATAGCTTAAAAAGTAGTTTATAATTGTAATCTATAATATTTAAATACCATAAGTAACTCTTTTGTAATTTTTAAATGTTCAATTATAAAGTTATTGTTGACTTAAAGTATTAATGAATTAATATTTAAAATAGAAAAGCTAAAATAATGATAAATTAATTGACATATCTTTTATTAAATTCAAATGTCCAAAAAGAACTTTAAAATGAGTTTAAGCTTTAAACTAGGTCTTAAATATTTAAGTTAATTGCCAATACAGTGTGCTATTTAATTTTAGTTGTATTGAAATCTAGTTTAATTAGTTATCCTAAAATTTAGCTGATTAAAGAAAATGAGCAATTTCTAAAACCAATATTTAGTTTCTATAGTTAAGTTAGTATTCTTAAAATAGAGAATTTAATAATGGGGTGTGAGTATGCATTCTTGGATGAAAGTTTAGAATTATTAAAAAAACTTCCTGGCTGGGATTTAATAATCAAAGTTATTTTAAATGTCTTTATTTAAAAAGGTACAATAATAAATATTATATTCTGAGATCTTATTATTAAAAAAATGTTTAAAACAAATATTATTATTCTGATATTTATATAATTTTCTTTTGTTAAATAATGTAAATCTTTATTATTTAAAAAAATTTTTTTTTATAATTACCATAATGCAGTTTAACATTAAATATTTAATTTAAAAAGATGATGTAACAAAATTAAATTATTTGTTTTGACCTTGAGTCTTGACAATTGTCTCCCGAAAGTTCTGGAATTATATTAATTGCTGTTAATTTTTTCCAGTAAATTCTAGAAAAATCTTAATATTTCATTAATTAGATCAAAAGGGAATGGATTTCAATTGTCAATAAAATGTAATCACATGACTTGCTTTATATAAGTCACAGGAGTCTTCCTCACACACTCAACCTAACCTAGGCACACCTATATAATCAACATATCTAGTCTGTCCATAGTGCTTCCAAATTCAACTTTTAAATTATTAATTAACAATATGCATTGTTAAAAAGTAATATTTATCTGGGCTATTCTTAACTGACAATCTTTCAATAATTTAAAATTTCAACAAAGTATTACATTATGGGAAATTCAACTATGAATATTTCAATTGATTTCTTCGAAAGCTACTTCAACAATAGACTACAATCAAAGGTATTATCCCTGTTATGTAAAGACTTTTTTAATTTTACTTTTAATATTATATTTAAACCTTTATTTAAAATAGATAATTTCCAAGTTATCTGTAAAATATTTTAATGTATTTTCTACTAATATTAAAGAAATTTTATTTATTATTTTAATGAACTTTATGCAACTTTTATAGTTAAAGCAAACTAAATATTTTATCATATTTCAAATATGTTTTTTTTTCCAATATAATTTCCTTTTTACATGAAACAAAGAATATTTAACCAAAAACTATAGGATTTTTGAATGATAAAATAATTTTATAAATGCTATATTTTAAACTATATTAATTGCCAAGAAAATAATTGGATAATTAAAGACTTTTATTATGCATTTGCTTTATTCATAAAACTTATATAGCTAAATGCTATAATAAAATATCTTTTCTGAATAAAATTATATTTAAGTGAAAAAATAGAACTTAACTTTAACTTTATGAATATTAATCAGCATACTTTTAACAAAAGACTTTAAATTTGTTTAGTAGGTCTGATTATTGTGAAAGCTATATTTGAAAGAAAATATAAAATTCATTCATTAATTATTAATATTTACCAGAAGTTTATTTCTTTTATCAATGACTATTATAAGTATTAACATGATAAAAAAAATTGTATTACTTTCACATTAAAATTAAAGAATGAATATATTTTTTTAGCATGTTGACTCCAAGTTTATTAAATATGTTTGTTTTTCAGCATTTTATTATATTATTTATTATTATGCTCAATCTATCCCCCAAAGATATTAATTCAAATTGTTGCTAATTTATCATGCTACATTTTTCCATATTATTTGCTCTCTGTTATAACCATTAATAAATTATAAAATATATTTTGAAATGAATTCTAAATTTATTGATATAATATACTATTTGAAAAGTATAATGATCTTTTTAGAAACTTGATTTTTATAATAATCGCTAATAAATTATTAAATGTGCTTTTGAAAGAAATGCACAATTTATTTATAAAATATGCTATGTGAAATGTATAATGTTTGTGTATTTGTTATTCTGCTTATTAAAATTACAGTCTCCAGGTCAGAACGGCTATTTTATTCATGTTAGTAACTTCAAATAATTGCTTTCTTATAAATTTAATATATAATATTATTACAATATTCTAAAAAGTCTGCAGGATATTCCAAAATTCTTTCAATGACTGTATCCAGCATAATGGTAGGAGTATCAAGATGAAGGTCTTTATTTTTATTGTATTTTGGTAATGGGTATAATCATTAATTTTAAATATTTATTGTATTTAAAATACTATGCATTTTATTTCTATGCATTTTGGCATAATTTTATATGCAATGTAACAAGTATTTATACTAAGTTCTCAGACTATTGTCAAAGTATTAATATTTTAAATGCATTATGCTTGTCCTTTTTTTAAAGTTATTTTATGAATGTGTTTAAATGCTTGAAGAGTACAGAAGCTGGTGTATATTTATTATTATTTTTTATTGTGCCACAATTTTATATTTAACTATATTTTGCTATATACTATATTTGCTAGTTTATCAGTTTTACACATTATTTAGTTATTGTTGTTTTAAAGAGATAATAGCATGGTTTCTCTTATGGTTTATTACATCTTGCCAGTGAGTTCTAAGAGATATTAACACAGTCTCTCTCATACTCTGCCTTTGCATTCTTATCCCTTAATAAGAATTGTATTGGTTATACACTTATTTTAAGCCCTGTGGAACATGTACACGACTTTATTTTGGCAATTGATATCTTTAAAGTATTGTGGAACATTACCCTTATCTTTAATCATGCTATTTGTTAATCTGAGTATTTTAGATGTGTAGGTCATGTAGTTGTGCCCAGATAGCACCTCAAGATGTTAAATCTGATAAAGTCATTAATATCATTTTAATTGTATATGTGACTACATAATATGGTATACATCTTCAGCATTCATCATCAAACAAGGATTGGTAAGCTTATTTTAATTAAGGTGTTAAATATTTTTACATAATGATTGTATAATTATATAATAAAGAAATGTAAGAACTTGTAATTGTTAAAGCATAGAAGGATTTATTAACCACTAATTATCATTGATATTATTTCTGTAAAACATAATTTTTTTTATATTGAATTATTATTATTATTTTTGTTCTATGGATTTATTTTGATAAATTTTTGTAAGCCATTTATAAAACAGCTTGATATTTGTTCCATAAATATCATTAGTGATAATAAATATTATTATTAATTCATGGATATGCGCATTTTATCATCCACATCTTTCAGAATATTTTAATATTTATTATAGTATTATATTTGTCTATTTATGCATTAGGAGTATGTGAATATCAAGAAAGAGAATATGAAAATCACTTTATCTTAAAAATTATATTGATGATGTTAAGATAACATTAAAGAAAAAGATAATTTTATTTAATTACAAATTATAATTTTTTTTATTTAATTTGAAGATCAATTTAGTCAGTTTCATTTATTTTTGTTAAAATGAAAGATCACTTTACTTTACTTTATTCACCAGCAATTAAGATGGTAAGATTGCTTGTTTTATTTTATAGGGGATCTAAAGCAAACCTATTGGAGGGATATTTTGAGTAGCCGTAAAATTCTTTTTCTATTCAGGATATCTAAAATGTCATCCTAGTGTATTATTAATATATTTTAATTTGAATTTTTCATGTTTAATTTTAATTGGAAATTTTATAGTTATTTAATTCAAAAAGATATTATCTTAATGGTAAACTCATGTATTTCTTTTATTACTGTTTGTTCAACTAGGATTGCATTCTTGCTAGGTTTTGCATCAAATAAAGAAGAACAAAATTAGTAATAGTAAATTAATTTCTCATAAAGAACCCTGAGATTTATTTATTTATAAGATTGAAAAAGAGAGTTATCATTTTAAGATTAAATTATTTAAGATAAAGCTAGGTGGTAAAAGACAAAAAAATACTTGCTTTAACTTTATAAAATAAAAACTGAACATTATATCTGATCTATTATGGGAACCATAATTTTTTATAAAATTTGGTGGTATTTTTGAGGATGTGTTGGTGAAGATTTAAATGTAACCTAACCCTTTTTATACCATCCATTTTAAAACATTAAGAGTTATTACATTTTAAAAGAAAGTATGAGAATTCTTTTCCTCTTAATTTACTGTGTTTATTTTTTGTAATTGTCTTATAATTAATACTTATTTATTGTTTTAGCTTTTATATTGGCATATGCATAATCTTGAGTTAGCCCATGTTTATTATTATTATTATAGCTTATATTAGTATTATTGAACTTTTTATACTTTTTGAGCTATTATTATTAGCTATTGTTTTGGTATAACTGCAATGAGCTTACATTTGTGTGGTTTTCAATATCTATTTTGGATTACATCTGTGGGTTTCTTTATTTATTTAGGTTACAAATTTTGCTATTTCTCACTATCTTTATATTGTTTACAATTTGGATATTTTATTTATCTTCTCATAGGTTACAATATTCATAATATAATATATCCATACATACCAGGGATTGCAAACAAACTAAGGAAAATCTGCAAACAATATAATACCAGGACAACTTTCCTAAGCCATAGAACACTATAAAGAATACTAACCTCTATAAAATCTAAGCTTAAAATGCTGAAAAACAAAATCTGCATCTAGGAAGTATCGTATGAATGTGAGACCATATTGATGAAAACAGTCGTCCCAATGAAAAGCAATTGAAAGAACTCAAATTGGTAATTAGAAAGAAAAAAACCCAGATGTAATTAAAATATCAAATCATATATGTATCAGTGAACTTATATTTTAATGCAGGAAAAAACAAATTATTAGATTGATAAGAAAAAGTACAAAGGAGAATATTGAGATAAACTGCTCATATGATGACAAATAACTCCATAAGTTAATCTAAGTGTGTTAATTCATCACATAATCACCATTTCTTATGCTTGCTCATAACTGTTATTAAAACATGCAAAACTCTCCACACAGTATTGCCTTCTGGCATCCATTGATTACTCTGGCTTGCCCAGAGTGGCACTATTGTATGGAGAATTTTGCCTGTGTTAATTCATAATGTTTGATAACCAATCATTAACTTTGTTCTTTAAAAAAAAAGTGTAGAAATCAGGTAGATTTCAAAAATAATTATATAAAACTTCTACTAACTGTTAACTTTGACAGAATAGTCTAATTGGTTATAGTGCCATCTTAAATTCAATATTTATGAATCTAAGGATCCCTGGTTCGACATCTAAAAAAGAGAAAAAATTATACCACTTAAAACATTGTATTATATATTAATCTGTGTATTATTTCTAAAAAATAAATCATATTTAAATGCAGATATACCTTATATATCCCTGGAGTTAAACACAATTATAGGGGATTTGAACCCTGACTTTCAAGCTTCCTTCAGCCATCCAATCTATCTCATACATCCGATACCCATAACTAAACATATGTGAAAAAGATAAATGATCTTCAATATATGTATTTCATTTTGAACCAACACTCATCAGTTGGTCCAGCTTATCATTT
This sequence comes from Epiperipatus broadwayi, assembly GCA_028023455.1. NCBI lineage: Eukaryota > Metazoa > Onychophora > Udeonychophora > Euonychophora > Peripatidae > Epiperipatus > Epiperipatus broadwayi. Next base: position 4,173,231 of record JAQFVV010000041.1, read on the forward strand.
CCCACACACATATATAATCAGTGCTCAATTTATAGTAAGAGAGCAAATCTACAAACTTTAATGGACATGCTTCAATCTATTCCACTATCCAACTCTTCAGCCTTCTATACCATTAAAAATCTGTTGATGGAATACCCAAATCCCTTGATGATACCAATATTATTGTCATTCCCATGTTGATCTTAGATCATTCTGATCCCTCCCGATTATATATATGATTTTATATGTATGGAAGATGTGATCTGATATAACTGATGAGAGCTGGTTCAGCGTGAAATATATATATATATATTGGAGGTCATTTATCTTTTTCACATGTGCGTGGTCATGTGTATCAGTTGCAAGAGATAGATTGGATAGCTGAAGGGAGCTTGAAAGTTTGGGTTCAAATCCCCTATAAAAATAAATAAATAAATCAAACGTAGTTACTTGGAAAGTTTAATTAAAGCTTGAATTTTTCGAAAAATATTTGACAATTAATATTAGTTGATAAAAATAGGCCAACATATAATTACAATTATTGTTATTATTGTCTTTCTATTTTTTTTTTTTTTAATTCTGGAATTGCTATGTCTATATTTGTTTGCGAATGATTGCTGCAGTTGATCCGCACACAATTGTATGTAGATTAATACTGTTATTAAGGTAATTGCCATTTGTTTAACTTAAAAGAGTTGGGCGAATTGATCAACTTATTTGAATAAAATATCTTTTAGAATTGTTCATAAAACTCTATAGCTCTAAATATTGAAATTTTTTGGAAACTGTAAATTAAAATAAATTTATTTCTAGACAATATTTAAAAATAAAATGTTCTTATTAAAGTCTATTTCATAAAAAACTTTTTGTTTTAATAAAAGTGTCAACCTGTTCTAATCTTAGAGTAATCTTTGGAGTAGATATTTTGTCAGATGCTCTCATTATGCAGGAGCATTACCTACGGCTATCTGTACTTCAAATAAAACGACCTATTTGAACTTCATTTTTTTCTATGGCAATTAATTATATATAGATTCAATAATTCAAACTACTGAATGACGAACTTTGTACATTATATAGTGTGATTTGTTTTAAAAGCAATGCTGGGAAATAAAAAATCCATAGCCTTTGCGTTTTATTTGTTTACTTATTTAGCTTATGTTGATAAATAGATAATTAGTTTACAGATAATTAGTGATATATTCTACCTCGGGCATAGCATTGCATTAGCAAATTTTATTATAAGAAGAGAAAAAAGATTAGTGTTTGAATGTATGATTATTATTATTGTCATATGATTTCAGCTTCTATTTGGTTCATATAATTTTCATTCCTATTTGGAAACTTAAACATTTTAAATATTTTATCTTTCAAAAGTAACCTTTATTAGTAAAAGGAACATTTTAAATATTTTTATGTGAGAGCTGTATAAATATGCTATTAATGATCACTGTAAACTGGGTATAATTTTAATATTTATTTATATAATTAATATTGATGTAGTAAAATTGTACAGTTTAAATTTTCTTTTGTTCTATTATATATAAATAATTATTACTTTTTCTGCATTCTTTTAATTATACAATCTTTCTTGTTATTTTCCTGACATTGAAATATATAAATCTCGGAATTATCATTATAGACACAAAGATGAAAGAATTACTCAAAAAGAAAGCACTAGCCATCAGTCTTGCCAACTGAGGATAATGAGGTTTCTCTATTCTTCTTTTATCTCTAGATAAGAAATCTAGGTACATATTTATAGGCCGGTATTGGTTGATTATTTTGTATTGGATCTAAAAACAAAATCCTAAAGTCTAATCAAAATCTGTTGTATATGTAGATTCATATTGTTATGTTCCATTAAACCCTAAAGTACCTAGTAATTTAATGAACAAAAGCTCTCTATTTTATTCTTCATTGTATGGTGAACTCATGCAGCCAGATATTGCATCCAATATATTATACAGCTCATAGATGAAAATATTTACTGATTTTTTAAAATTTTCTTAAGCATCAACATTATTTCCAATAAATATCATTTCATGTTTTAAACATCATTACCATGTTTTAAACATGTCTAAAACATGACAATTCCACCCTAATATTTTGTTCTTTAACAAATACTGTTGCTTAATTTATTTATTTGAGGATATTCTAAGAAATCTTCTTTGGTATCTTCTTAGTTTTTATGTAAAGTTTAATTTTCACTGCAATACATTGACACTAGAAAGATAAATTCATAGACAATTTTCACTTTTTTCTTTATTGTGTTTTTGATCACACATACATATGTGTACAGTAGATATCCTATATTCATGATATTTGGTTCCACGCCATATCATAGATAGTGAATTTCATGCTTAATAGTGAATCATATTATACATTTTAAGACACATATTTATTTATAGGTCTATACACATAATTATATACATGTTGAAGATTGGCTAAATATTATATATTAAGTTACCAGTTATTCATGATATTTGATTTTAGACCACATCACAGATATTATAATATTTCATAGATAATAGTTAATCATAATATAATATTTTAATACATATATGTATAGACATATTGTAACAGGATTTATGTTGTAATGAACTTGAATTTCACATGCTAGGATTAATGGATATTATGATTGAATGAGCTTGATACATTTAATATCAATAATACTGCTTTCTTAAGGATTCACCCATGTATGTTTCTGTTCCTGACTTAAAAAAAAAAAAAAACTCCTGATGCAATAGATTTTTGATTCCCTTTGTACATTACTTCATCACTATTTTTTGAAAGACACTTCCTTATCTCCTATCTGACATAAATTTTGTCACATAAATTATTGGCTTAACTCTTTTTCCCTAATATTTTTCATTTCATAGAGGCCTTAATGCAAAGTTAATTACATTTAAATCAGATATTTATTAATTCTGTTTATAAAACCTACAATTAATTAATATTTAATAAAATATCAAGATATTCAGAACTAATTAAATTGTTTTTTATTTATTTCATTTTGATTGTAATTTATTTTATCTTAGAACTTTGTTTCATTTATTTTAATTATAATAAAATATATCCTATTAATTACTATAAAGAAAAATCAATATTATAAAACTTTCTCTTTTTTTCTTATATATATATATATGTGTGTGTGTGTTTATTTGTAACCAGCTTTAGCAGACACAATAATATACGTATGTGTACTACTTTAGTATATAGATTGAAAATAGAAATTAAAAAAAATATATATAATTTTAAAATTCATTTTCATATTTCATTTAATTTTTCAATAAAACTGCATTAATATGGAATTAATTGTCATGGGGAAGGGTGAATATATATAAACATTAAAAGCATAAAGCTAAACTAATCAATAAATAATCAAAATTACCCCAAATTCACAATTCAAACAGCCTGGCCAAAAAATAAATTCTAAACACTACGATTTCACTGCTACAAGCAGTTCTTTACACTTGAGAAATCTGTTTGTAGCAGCAGTGAAACTATTGGTTGGGTTTTGGAGTTTTTTTTTTTTTTGGCTAGTCTAGTTGAGTTGTGAATTTGGAATAATTTTGATTATATATATGTGGGTGTATAATAAATAAACATATATACATATGAAAGTTTATATGTATACTTATAATTTTGAGTTTGAATACCTTTGAAATACGCAGGTATCAAATAGTATACATGAATTAAAGTCTTATATTGTGATGGTAACTATATTTGTAAAGGTCAATAATCATAAAACTTCATTACATCTTGGTATTTCATTATGATGATCTAACACAATGAAGGTTTAGCTGATCACATTGTTATTATATCTAAAAAGCATGTAAGGTTTTAGGCAAATTAATATTTCCTGAGAGCAAAATCATGAAGAATTGCTTAATGTAAGCTGTCAGTTTATCATATTTTTGGAGTGAGAAAAAGATTTTCAACACTTTTTAATGCTGTTTTAATTCAAATCTAGTGGTAACTATGTATAATGCACTTTAGTATCCCCTTCATATTATGGCTTATGTCTACAAGTATTATAAAAAAAGTAAATCTGATAACAAAAACATGAAAAATAGTTGCTCTCTCCTATATTATAGTAACTGTTTCAGATAATGCAAAATATTTAAATAAAGATAAAACATCTTTAAAATAGTCCACTGTGGGATAAAGGTCTTTTTAGTAGTTTTTTTCATTACAACCCAGTGAAAAAGACAATACTGCATTTATTAGCTTTGTTAGTTGCTAGATGTTGAACGTTTTTTTTTTCTTTGCTACGAAAAGTTAGATGTCTATTTATTGATTATGGGCCAACTATGTAAAAAGATACTTTAATAACTAATTAAAGTTTAAAAAAATTGTTCTGTTTTTCTGTGTTATGAGCATGACAGATATAAGATATTTGTATATGCCTTTTAATAATTCATTTAAAATGAAATTAGTCTGACAAAATCATATCAGAATATAATAAGAGTACTAGACAACTTATGAATATATTAAACATAAATATTCAAACAAGCATATATGTATCAAGTCACACTGAATAATGTAATAGCTGATGGTATACCCAGGTAACTAAGATTCAACATAGATATTTGATAATCCATAGATATTTGATAACTAATTGATAGAATTCAATATTTTATTTTTATCAAATTTTTTTAAAGGTTAACTAAGATTTCAAATATAGTAATATTTATGCTTCAGAAACCCAATCTACTTTTATTTGTCTTTAATATAAATTTTATCAGCAGGAATTAGGCAGAGTAACAGAAGCATCTATTATTATTATTATTATTATTATTATTATTATTATTATTATTATTATTATTATTATTATTATTATTATTATTATTATTATTATTATTATTATTATTATTATTATTATTATTATTATTATTATTATTATTATTATTATTATTATTATCATCATCATTATTATTATTATTATTATTATTATTATTATTATTATTATTATTATTATTATTATTATTATTTTCATATGTAGCAATTACATTGAATTACATATCAATGTAATATTTTTTATGATAGAATTATAAAGAGTAATAAATAGTATCAAAAAGAAAATTGACATCAATTTGATAAGTATGTGACAAGAAATAATGGACCTGTCTGACTTAAAGAGAGAACAATTTCTAGGTGACCCAATTAGCTAGATCATCAATTCCCAAGACTAAAAATATAAAGAATTATGTCTTTAATTACTAAATATGGAAAAACAAAAACAAATCTTACTAAATAAAAAGTTGAAAAATAATTACAAAATAATATAATCAAAAAAGACAAAAATCTGGGAATTATATCACAGTAAAACTCAGTTCACACAATCCAGTGCCTACTAAAACAATCATGAATTTAAAAAAAAAAAAATCACTATTTCAAAGCTATTCATTTCTAATGTAAATGTTCTGGCATTAGAAGCAATGTTTTTTTTATCAAAGTTATAAGAACAAAATTGTGTCTTCTGGTTAAAGGAATCATGGTTTACATTTTTTTCAATTATTATTAAAGGTTTACTGTGATTCAGAAAGCAGTCTATAAAACAAATTATACTATTATAATGATTAGATATGATGGTGATATTGTCATGATTTTGGGCAGCTATATGATATTTTTTGTGTTTGTCATTATTTTGCACTGAGGTGTATGCTATGATACAAATACTGTTTTCAGATCACCCAATCATCATCTAAAATAATACTGCAGCATCTATCAGAACACTGGTTTTGGAAACATGAGGATAATGTTAAGCATCTTCTACGAAATATTCATTCACCTAATTTAAATATAACTAATATAAGAACTTGTGGGGCTTTTTCCATGGCTAAAGATCTGATATTTTTAGAAACTGATTAAATGTTATGTAATTTTATCTCATATAGAATACAAAATGTTTTGATACTATATCATATTATCACAGGTGTTGCCATTATTTTTTCTTCCGACTGTTAATATATTTACTTCGATATTAATTGCAACAACAACAACAAAAAACTTGGCGTTACTTTAAGATTATTTATTAAAATACAAGATTTCTTTCTTTCTTTTTTATTTTTGTATTAATAACAACTGATAACTTTTTATATATATATTTAATGAACACCAAAATATTTGCAGTTTAATTATGCCTACCCTCAAGCAAATCACCTTTATTTTATATTAAGCTTCTAATAAATAGACAGTAATTGATTCTTTGGTTACAATAAAGTGTTTCAAAAGAGATTAATATTTATTTAAATGCAAACATATCAAACAAATGCCGAGCCCAGCGGCTTAAGGGATTAAGACGGTTTTTCTTTAAAATTTTGTCATTTTTTCTTTGGAATTGTTTTTTTTTTTTTTTTTTTTACATATTGCAATTTAATTTTATTTGGATTTTAAGTAATAAAAAGGTTCAAGAAAAATCGACTTTATATGCTGTGAGTATAAACTAGCTTTTTAATTATTTCACTGCAGGAAATACTAGCCTCCTATCATGTAAATATTTCTTCATGCTGGGTGGGAGATAATTTGTTAAAAGTATATTTTGTAAACAATGTACAATTTTTGGTTTCTTATTTCAATTCGCATTTTAATGAGGCAAGAACTCATTAAAGTTTAAGATGTAGGTCTAAAATTAAGATGCTAGAATAAATTGTGCTACTCTGTAATAAGCAATAACAAACTACCTTAGACTAGGGATTCTTACTTCTTAGACTCTTTTCCAACTAATTAAAAACCAAGAACCCCTTTGCAGAATATAGTAGCAGGTAATTTATGATACTCTTTATCGATATGTCCTTAAATTAAATTTTGAGATTACTCAAATTGTTCATTTTCCAACTTTTCCATAATTAAAAAGTTTAAAGTCTATCCAAATTGTCATTTTTGGCTAATATTTAGAAATTTAATTTTCTCATGGACAACCTAAAACTATATCTGTCATCCTTACCAATCTTTTTCAGGTAGTTAGTTATCCAATGCGTCCAGAACATACTATCAAAATAAAAATAAAAACATACAAATTAAACTTGTATTGTTTAATAAGTAAATCAAATCTGCTTCTATGCATCTTCGAAAAATGGTTTTAAACGCATAGAATACAATTATAAACGAAATCAGTTGCATATATTGAAATACAGCTATTAAAATAAAATTAAAAAAAGAATACTTAACAAATTAAATAATAATCTAATATATCAAAAGTACAAGAAACTCAAAGTTAAATTATATTTTTTAAAGACATAGCAACATGCAGATTATTGGTGTTGATTTTAATAAAAAATTAAACTGTGGTATTGTATTTGATAAAGCAACATGGACATCTAATTCAGCCCCCCTCCCATTATTATAAGTATTTGATAATTCTGATTAACAAAGATATATTATTGGAAATGGTATCAAAGCTTCTACAACTTGTTTTTCAAGATGAAGTTAGGTTTCTTACAAGCATCACAACAATTTTCCAAAGCTTTTTGAGTTAAACTTAAATTGTGGCAATTTTTTTTATCTTAAGATCAACAAGTTCATGTTCAATACAGTTTATATCATAAAGAAAATAAATGCAGAGTCCTAGTTCAGTTTTGATGTCATCAAGATTGAAATAACTTTTAAAAAAATTCTGCAATGCTTCCAATACTTATAGATATCTCTTTGCAAAAAACAAAACAAAAAAAAATGCCAGAGAATTTTGTACTTCAACTCCAACTAAGTAAAGCACTTTCTTCAACATATTGATAACTTAACCAATAAATCTTGCAATATTCAATTATATTTATAATTGTGACTTCACAACTTTGAACAAAAAGATTTATCTCATTTATATAGTGAGAAAATATTTGCCAGGTAAGTTAACCATGGATAATTTTTTTTTCTTTTGAAATGTTCTAAGATTGGGTTTTCTTTTTCTTTCAGGCCTTAATCAGAAGCACTTCCACATTTGTCTTTTTGAAAGCCAGCACACTTTTACATAGTAGAGAAGAATTTTATGTTCTGCTCCCATTACTTGATAAAATCTTTTTAAATATGATGATTAAGAGATTTTTTATGTAAAGTTACTTTATGGCTGATGAAAAAACTTTTAAGATTTTGTTGGCAGTGCATGTCTATGTAAAAAGCAATAAGTGATGATGACTTAAGATTTTTTTAAAATTAAAGTAGCCAAACCAGATGAATTACTTAGCATCACAGGAATTCCATCAGTGCAAAGCTAATAAAAATTTTTCTCCCCATCAGTTATTGTTGGTGAAAAAAAAAGCCTTTGAAATTACAAAATAAGAATTCTTCTGTAATGGAATCAGCATGTACATAGCAAACAAAAGAGAAGTTGATAACTGTCTGTACATTCATCAATTTACATTATTGAGAGGAAGTAATGAGACTAACAATTTTTTGGTAACCTGTTTTAAATGTTAAAACATATCAACTATTCTAGAATGTATTGCATTATTTGACAAGGGCACTGCTTCCAGTTTCTTTCTTTGTTCCAGTTCATGTATTGATTCGAACATTTTCAGTGCATATAGCTTTACTAAAATCTCTTCAATGTTGTGAGGCTTTTTTGTTTGATTATACAGTAAGCAATTTTATAAAGATGCTTCAAAAAAAAGCTTTTATAAAATGGCAAATCAGAGTGTTGGAAGCTTCTCTGCTTTTATGATTCGAGTTAATATATGATAAAACTTGCATCTTTAAATGCCTTCAATGTGTAATTAAACATGAGATAGTTTTTCAACTTTATTGGCTTCATGCTTCCAATTACAAAATTTTTCACACAAAAAAACACTGTAGATTTTGTATAACTGAACTCAAATAATACATAACTTTCATCAAGCATTTTTCAATTTTTTAATTTAAATTGGGTCTGTAAAGTAAAATATATAATTTAATTGAGTGTTTAATATTCAATTACACAATTTTTAAGTAATTTGTTTGATAAACATGTATATAAATAAGTAATTTTTTAACTCTCGGATAAAAACATAAATTACAACAGATTAGAATTTGTGTTCTTTCTGGAATTCAGATTCTTTCCTGGAATTATCATAAAAGCACATACATAACCTTCTTATAAACATAATAGCAAAATAAGATCATATAATGTATGTGCACAATTTGAAGATATTGTTTAGATTCCACATGGTTATACACTGCAATATCAGCAAGCGAAGAACATAAATCTCAATTGCCTGAATCATTATATTATGCTAGGTTCTCAGCATGCCTATTCATGTTAAAAATATTGTACTTATGAAAAGTTATGAATTCTCATTTAAAATGACCAGTTTTGTGAAATTTTAGCAACCAATAAAAACAATTTACTATCTTTCATTTATTTGTGATCAAACAATTGTAGAAGAAAATACTTCATAGTAACATAATTAGTGGCAACCAAAGTGAGATTATTGACTTTAACATTTGAAGATGAATTATATTAAGTATTTAAATGCTAGCAGAAATTAAGTAATGAACAGATAGGTGGATTATTTTTATCTGGATAAAATGGGCAAATATCTTTGTTTTTACATAAAACAATTTTAACCTATCATTTTTGATTATTAATTATAATATAATAACTGTGTTTTTTCAATAAGATTAATCACCTAAAATATGGCTGACATCATGGTTAACAAATTTTTATCGCAAATGGTTTGATCAAAATCACTATTGATAATACAACACATGGATATATTATGCATTTTAAGCATGTTCTATTTTATGAGATTATATTTTTTACTTTGTACTTTTTTATTATATAACATATAATAACCTCATTCCTCTTTTGTTATACTTTACAGCAAAATATATTTATTAATTTTACAGTTTCGACTGTTCCTAGCAGTCTATATCAAATCTACAAAAATTTAAACATTATATCAATACAACCATATTTCATACATATATCTATTATAATGTTACAATTTTATCAACTTAATTATTAACATCACTTTATTCATTAAACTTACTATTGTATAACTTTAAAATCTACTTTACCCTTTATTTTTCTTATTATTTCTATTCTTAATTATAATCATATTTATATTTATTCACTTTTTACCTTTACCATAATTTTATAAATTCAATGTAATATTTATAAAATCTTTCTTATATTACTCTATTCATATATTTAACCTTATTTTACATATTACCATAATCATAAATTTGACCTTATTTTACATTTCACCTATTATCTTAATTTTTCATTATCTTATTCCATTCCTTAATTCCATTTTATCTTCTGCTTCTTCCATTTACTTAATTTTATAAAATTATTTTAATTCTTATTATTTATTAATTGTAAAATTAATAAATATATTTTGCTTTAAAGTGTAAGAAGAGTGGAATGTGCTTATTATATATTAAAAAAGCAAAAATAAAGAAAGAAAGAGGAAGATAAACTATTGAAGATTATATTTTTTTATTATAATTACATTGGTTATAATTATATGAAATGAAATTTTTATTGTCCGTAACCACTCTGTGTTTTACCCTTGGAAAATGGTGGCCCTACATTTCAAAAATCAAAGACACCACTTGGAAAATCTTTTTTTTTTGTTACTTATTCTGTTAGCAGATAATCGAGAAATTGCAGCAAGACCATATATCATATATAATTTCAAGATATCGATGAGTATAAGAAAATTTTCAAAATATGCAACAAGTATAATGTGATATGAAATGAATGCTACTGTAATTTATTATATACATTCACAAAGAAAGGAAAAATTAGATTTCACTTAGAAATCAGAGAAAATAAATATAAGTTGATTTTTTTTTTAAATTCAAGCTTACAGACTCTCTGGGATCTTTTCTTGGAACTGCACATTCCTGGTTAAGACAATGATCAAATATTATCTTTTGGTTATAATATTCTACTGTCAATAAGTTTAAATAATCCATACATAAGCATAATTTATGAATTCTGATTTGATACCAGTAATTCTTAAACAAAAATTTGAATGAAGGTAGAATTTTTGAATAAAATATAGTCGTATATATTTTTGTCTATTTACCTATATGTCTATGTATATGATATATATATATATATATATATATATGTGTGTGTGTGTGTGTGTGTGTGTGTGTATTCTATTACTACATGGGACTCATCTAGCTTTAGGCATTCTTTAATTTTTATATATATAAATTAAAAAATGCATAAAGCTATATATATAAATTAAAGAATGCATAAAGCTACAGTTTCAACCATATTATGTATTTAAAAAAATCCAAATATGAATAGTGCACCTTAGATAAAAGGAATCCTCTTATCTAATGGTGTGCAAGTTAAATATAGTTGATTTCAAGACAACTTTAAACACAAGAATAAATTTAAATAAGCTAAGATCTTAATAGATATTAAACTAGCATACAGCATGTTTCAAATACAAAGGATAATCAATTTATGCATTGAAGAAATTCCCACATAACTATACACGAATAAATTATAGAATGCATAAAGCTGGATGAAACCCATATAGTAATAGAATACAATCAATTGCCATGGTTTCAACTATGATATTTAAAAATCCAAGTCTATTACTACAGGAGTTTTATTTAGCTTTATATATTCTTTAATTTGTTCTTATATAGTTATGTGGAAGTTTTTCAAAGTATAAATTGATTATTTATTGATTGTGCTTTGTATTTAGAACATGTTAGATGTTTGTTTAATAGGTGTTAAGATCTTAGCTTATTTAAATTTTCACTTTCATGTGTCTTGAATTCAATTATAAAACTTGCACCCTATTAGAATTTACTTTTACTTAAGATGTATGATTCAGACTTGGATTTTTAAACACAGTACAATTGGAACTGTAGGAGTTGATTATATTCTATTACTGTATGGGTTTCATGACTTTTTGTGCATTCTTTATTTATTCTTATATAGTTATGTGTGTTTTCTCAAAGCATAAACTTATTATTTATTAAGTGTGCTTTGTATTTGCAATGTTATGTTTTTCAATAGCTGTTAAGATCTGAGCTCGTTTTAATTCATGCTTGTTTAAAATTGTCTTAAAATCAATTTTATAACTTGCATTCTATTAGATAGATGAATTTCCTTTTACCTAAGGTGCATGATTCAGGCTTGGATTTTTAAACACAGATAGTGCAATTGAAACTGTAGCAGTTGGTTGTTTTCCATATATATAAAGCAATCAAAGCATCACATGATTGATTGATTTTCAATTTCATTGCTTAGACATTCATAAGAAGTTCAAGTACTGGAATGTCAGAGCTGGAACTAATCAGATGATCTAACATTCTTGAGTCTGACCCTCTACCATTACTCTTGGACAAAGCAGCATTTTCCCAGCATTACGAAGCAGTAATTCATTTTAGTTACTATATGTTAGTACCACTATTGTAAGCTTGAGAAATCAATGGATTCAAGATGATAATATTTACATACCCAGAGCATTTTCTGCTATTGGTCATCATCAGTGAGAAAATTACTTTGGGTTAAAAAGCTTAAAATATTTTTTGTATTTCAGTTTATTTATTAACTTGGATAATGTACAAAAAAGTAAAAGTGGTTGATATAGATATGTAAATGCAAAATCCTAATGTTTCTGAAGCTACCAGTCTGAGAATGTTGATATAGCTCTACCATCTGGTGTCCATTAATTATTTAAGCTTACAATGGATGACTTTGAAGTAAAAAAACCCATTGGGCTTAAGCATGCTATTTGCTTAAGATAAATCTTCCTACTTCAACATCTTCAGAATAAAATTTTGTGCTGAAATGTTTTCACATCAGCTGTACTGATTTTTGAAATTATAAAATTGTGTCAATATTTGTTACTTCATATATTGAGAATAAGGAAATATTTTCTTTCTCTTAAAATTAGTTTGTTTATAAGCAATTCTGTTGAATAGGGTAAAGTTGTTGTTAATATGTGAATAATAGGTAACTCATCTGCCAGCAATGCCCCTAACTTAGGGTATGCATCTATGCTGAATGAAACTGAATTTTTTTTTAGTTGTGGACTCAGAATTTTCTTACAGGTAACCAAACTAATTAGCCACTAGTTAAATAGTGGTCTAACTATTCTTAATTAGGATAAACATATATATAAACCTTCACTTTCATCAGTAGTTGTTCTTGTTAATAATGTTTTCTTCTTTACTATTTCTGTTTAGAAGCAATGGGAGAAATATTAGTTTTGCAGGGAGTTATTTCAAAGTTGGTTATATATTGGATATATGTGTGATAAGGTACATAGTAGCACAAAAATTGAGTTTAAAAGTCTGTAATATCATGTTTGTCTTTTAATTTTTTGCTCTAAGATTAATCATGTTTAATGAACAAACGCTGATTTTTTTATTAGAGAAAAAATATTGTAATAAAAAGAAGTCAGTGGCCATATAATAATTTTTGATTTGACGCTAAAAATTAATGATACTTTATATTAAAATAGCAAATAACGAATGCATGAGGCAGTAATTAATAACGTTAAATACTAATACGGGGGGGGGGGGGCTTTTTTCTTTTAATAATATATGACTAATAAAGTTTTTAAATGAAATAACATTACATTCGATTTTTTTAAAAAGAGAATTTATTAAACTAAAATTTGAAAAGACTCCTACTTACATTTGCATAATCTGTTGAGCTCTTAAAGAAAAAAATGTATATATATTTAAAGTAACATTTGCGTCACAAACATTAATCACGTAAGAGATTTTATTATTTAAACAAAACAGTAAATCAAGTAACTATTATGAATACCTTTCAATTAAAAAGTCAAAAATCTCACACATGTTAATTCTCATAATTGATTCAAAGAATATGTCAGATTCTTAATTATATACTTACAACAACATCTGCCATGAATAATTAAAAACTAATTGTTGGAGAAGATATAATACCATATATTTTCTTTCACTTCAAGGAAAAAGTGCATATTCTTGTTTATCTAGTCCTATCCCCTACATTCTTTAGCAAAAGTGAAAAAAACAATGAAATTATTAGATATAACATTGTCTCAAAGATCTATTCCAATCAAGATAATATTCATCAAGGTAAGTTTAAATTACTTCATCTGAACTATTACATTATATCAATCATTCTTAATATTATATCTATATCTTGCAAATCCATAAAATAAATCAACTTTATCCATTGTGATTGGTGCCATTTTTTTTAAAAAAAAGCACTCTTTCCTCTTCACTTATGACTCATTTCTATGACTCCATTTATCATTAAAATTATTGAATTTTTTATTAAAAGTAAGATTCAATCATTCCTTTCCCCTTCACTATCAAAACATCAATTTTCAAGAAAAGGCTTGTCAACTTTTGTGACAATCATGCCTTTTAAGATGATCATAGGGAAATATGGCAAATGAGAAAATCTATCCCTAATGCAATTCGACTGAATATTGCAGCCCCTTGACTCTACAACCAAGTTCCTAGAAGCACTCTGCCTTAACAATATTGCATTGCCTTTGCTGATTATATACTGGATAATTTATCTTTCAATAAAAAATTTCCCTGCATGTTTTAGAGCAGCGGCAAAATGTCAAAGTCTGAAGCATAAGATCTTTGGATTGATTTCATTATTTACAGTAATCAAACTTCTTAAAAACTCCTAAACAATAGCCATTCAATTCAATAGTCTTCCAGCTTTCAGCCTCATAATTCAATCTCTCAAGGTTTCCTTTTAAGTTCTTCATTTTTCACTGCCTATATAAATATATTTTTTAGAAATAAAAAATAGATTACTTGGATAATATATATATATATCCTTTTTAAATAAGATAAGTAACTACATTACTTATAAAAATGTCTTGGTTAGTTTCTTCCTTCTGGAAAATTCCTGCCTGATTTTACTCCATAATGAAAAATTATTCCACTTATTACTTCCTTATTTTTAAAAAATATAAATCATTTACATGGGATATCCTTAATAGAAACCAAATACTACCTGCTTTCAATTCTCCTTGCTATAAGTTCATAGACTTTCTTATACACTTATCATATGTAATTTTAACAGTAGCAAAATATTCATACAATAGTGATGTTTTGATGTTTTCACATGTAATTTTAATTTTCACTTCATTATATATGTAATACTTTTGCGTACGAATGCTTAAAGAAGTGGGATTTTTTTTTCCATTTCTGTTTTATTATTTGGCTGAATGCACTTTTGATGAAGAGTATAAAAATCATAGCACATATGTACACAAAAGTATCACATCATATGATTTATGGAGACAAACAATACAAAACAGCATTTAATCTCAAGTGATAATATTCTTTCAAAAACTTACTTTTCTATTTATGAAAAAGCCTCTCTCTTGAACATTCTTCTATTTCCCAAAATCATTAATTACGTATCTATCATCATATATACAAATTCTCTTATTAAAAAATTAATGCCTTATGTAATAAACATATATGAGGTAGAAATTGATTAGTTTTTTAAAAAATGCAAAAACATTAGACAGTCTCTCATGGCATTGTACACTTAAATAGAGAATAATTAGTGAAATTTATTGTAGTTATCTTTCCCCAAAATACAAATCTTCATTTCTGTACTGACATACCACTCTCATTTAAAAATAATTCATAAAAGGCACCTATTTCATTCTACTACTGTTTCCAAAAATATAAGATATTGGGAGGCATATATTTTGGATTTTTAAATCAGGTAAAATAATTCATCTTCTCTTACACTCATCATTATATTATTTAAAAAAATCAAGTACTTTGATTTCTACTTACTTTTTTTGTAGAAGAATAATTGTTACAAACATTGTTGTTATTCTTTATATAGAACAGAGGTGTCCAAACTTTTATTCGTTGGGGGCGATTTTTTTTGTGAAAGTGTACCTGAGGGCGACTACATTTTTTCAGGGCTTTGAACCAGAAACCAGAAAAAAAAAATGTTATTTTTGCTGGAACGAAAACCAAAATGGAAAAAAATGCTTTGAAGTTCTGTTTTTTTTTTTTTTTAGAATATAGTTACGAATTGGTGTTTTTTTATTTTATATAACAGCTTTTTAAGTACTCACAAATATTGGTGACGTTTTTAAAAGATACAACTGATTTTATTATGACTACTATTAATTTACCTCAGCTCTGCTTTAGTATTACAATTTGTCCATGTCACTTTATAAAATATTTATTAAATTACAATTATTAAATTACTTATAAATAATTATTTTCTAGAGCTGGTCTTGAGAATTGTATTAAAATAAATTAGATGCAAATTTTATATATATATAATAAAAAATTACAAAGTAAAAAAAAAAAAATTATTTTATTTTGATGACACTTTTCTAGAGCAAAGAAAAATACATAACAATAAAAATATTTTACAAAAGTCCTCTATTTCTCTGCTGATAGTCTTTACAATAATTAGATATAAAGTTCATTTCTTGATTTGACATCTGTTTTCTTTCATAGATAGGAAAAAGTCCTGTTTTCTTTTTAAATCTCATTGGAGATTAATTGCTAGCTAGATGAAGTGTTTTAAAAAGTTCACAACTTCTTTATTTTAAAGTCAGTTCATTAAAATCCTTGTTTCTCCAGGACAAGTTATTTTCATTTCTCCTTGGCAAAACAGCAATTAAATATTTAATCCAATAAACATCACATGATCCCCATTTCTTACGCTTGCTTATAACTGTTATTAAAACAGGCAAAACTCTCCATACATATTGCCACTCAGTGCAAGCCAGAGTAATCAATGGATGCCAGAAGGCTTGTGCATAAAATCCCCATCTAGTGCCTACTCATCCAATATCCCCAGACTAGTTTCTGGCTTGTGGCCTTCATCAATGAGGAGCCTTGGATCTGAGAGCATTGTACCTAGATCTTATATTCTTCATCAGTGAGGAACCTTAGATCTGAGAGCACTGCACCTAGATCCTAAGATCTAGGTGCAGTGATCTCAGATGCAAAGCTCCTCATTGATGAAAGCCACAAGCCAAAAACTAGTCTGGGGATATTGGATGAGTAGGCACTAGATCTAGGTGCAGTGGTTTCAGATCCAAGGATCCTCACTGACAAAAGTCACATGCCAGAAACTAGTCTGGGGATATTGGATAAGCAGGCACTAGATGAGGATTTTATGCACAAGCCTTCTGGCATCCATTGATTACTCTGGTTTGCACTGAGTGGCAATATTTTGCCTAATTCAATTAAATATTTCTAAAAATTTTAGCTAACATTACAAAAAATAATTTAATTCTCTTCAGTTTCTTCCAATCTGGGTTTATTTTTGAGACTGACAATAACAAGTGCTACTTTAAATTTAAACTATTTTTAAACGAGAATAATTTTGAATTTTTAACTTTTTTATTTTTTATATTCAAATCAGCTCTGAATTTATCACTATAATTTGTCAATGTTCATGTCAGCTTCATGGTCGACTTCCAGAGACCTTGTGGTCAACTGGTTGACTGTGAATGTCTTGGCCACCCCTGATATAAAAATTATGAAATACTTTATATATCAAATATCTTTGCTTACAATGACATTGTAGCACTATATTTATAGATATGTCCAAACTTTTTCTCTAAATATGATAATTGCTACTTCATAGGGGAATATTTTTAAATATTATAATAATCACCTTAATATTTTTCATCCATTTGTTTCTGGGATGTTATCTCTCTTTCTCTCAGAAATTTCAGTCACTGTTTCTAAATAAATTTATTTAATAAAGTTAAAAGCATAGACCAAACCAAAGATAGACCAAACTTTGGTAATACTAGACATTTATGTGAGCACTTGGAGTCTGGTGTCATTACTCAGTCAGTCAACTGTAATTACATGACTTAACTCATGAACTTTTTTGTCATACATGTACTATTTTTGTTTGTTTGATACAAATTATTTACCATAAATTTTTAAAAACAATGCAAAAGATATTGATGCTTGAAATTTTTTTTAGGAAAGTAGTACATGTGAACATAGATTGAGGACTCACTTATGTTAATCAGAACAACTGTGATACATCCATGATTGGCTAGGCATCTATTATTTAAATAAAAAACTTATAAAATACTAAACAAAGAAATATTACAAAATAAAAATTCTTCTACACTGTCCTCACATTGTTTATATCTGATGAAAGTCAATAACAGAAGCTTATTTTCAATTATTCATTTGAAGAAAAAAAATTAAGCTTTTGGAAATTGCTGAAGAGTATATCTTTTGGTATCATGTCTGTTCTCTATTATACTGGGATGTATGAGATGGTAACAATTTTTTAATCTATTCTTCATCTATGGTTTAAGCAACAGCAACAGTCAACTAATTTGCAAATCTGTCCCTAATATTTTATGGCTTATGATTTGGGGTTAGTCTCCAGGTAAATAAATATTATTATAAATCATAAAAGTTACAACTATTCTAAATTTATGTTAATTTTTTAAAAAAAAAGTCAAAAACTTACTAATTCAATGGGGGTAAAGTATAGACAGGTGATACTTTATCTTGATTTTTGCATGGATTCTTTAGACAACACTTGTAAAGACTGCAAACCCTGAGATAAATTTATTTCATTTTAATCATTAAATTGTGTGAATTCAAATTTTCAAAATCAATTTGTTTAGTTAACTCCATTTAACTATTTCAAGTTATCAAAATTTAACAAAACAATATTTATGATTATGTGTAAAATTACTTATATTCAAAATAACTGATTATCAAACTAATACCTTTTTGTTGGTGACTATGTTCCACCAGATAATCTTGTAGATGTAAATAATCAAAATAAATTATTTTACAATTGTTTCTATTTATTTTTCCAACATAGAACTCAACTCAAATATATTGTAACATAATGAATATGAATAAAATGCGCCCATGGCATGGAAGTGTGGTATCAAGAACATATATATTGGTCTATTTGTCTCTTCACTTTGGAATCAAATAAGACCTTTATTGGTAATTGGCATTCCTATTTTACTCTTATGCAATGAACATAATCATAAATGATATCTGATTTGTTTGAAAATACCTCCACATATTAGAATGATTTAATAACCAAGATATTTAATAAGATTGACTTTTTAATTACTTCATTTGTATCTTCATAATCAATTACTTCTTGTATGTAACTAATTTCAGGAGATAAATATTTGTGCATGCCAACAAATTTTATATTTTTTCCATTAACTATTTGAGAAGCATAATCAATTACATGTTTATGAAAAAAATATGAACCAAGGATAATGTTATGGATAAAAGTAGCTATTACAATTCTAATCCACACTTGTTTATTATCAATCTTGTCTTTCATACCATTGGTAATTCTACCTTAACGGCAAAGCCAATATTTTTGCATTTAAATTTACTAATTTTCTTCTTTTCTGAGTGAACATAATATCTGGTAATTAATGAATATCCTCACAGAAAATATATATTTTTAATATTCAGCTTTATTACTGCTTAAAATGCTTTCAATATATCATATTCATATCATAGTATTTAAATTTAATACTTTGTTAAAAATTCTTTGGTTTAAAATGGAAACTTGGCTGCCTGTATCAATAAGTGCATACATATCATGTCCATCAATAATTATTGGTATCAATGGACACAATTACATTTAGGAGTTGTTTCTCCTTCATTATCAAGAATTATATTAGAAAACTAATTGAATATTCTCTCTGTATTAATTGTAATGTCCCTCTTTGAAGTAAGAGACTCTTACCATGAAGAATTCCCTAACGAGGTCTTCAGCAGTTTTTCTGATTCAGTTCAGAATTCCTATATGAGAATTTTGGTAGCATTCCACTACTTGCTTTCTTTTGTTCTCCTTGTTGTGTATGTCTTCTGACATAAGAACTTCTTTCTGTTTTTGTCTGACTAATTCTACCATTTCCCGTATGATTCATATTCTTCAAAGATTCACAGAATTTGATTTATTTCTAAAATTCCCATTTCCAGGATAAAGGTAAACAATAATTTGGCACACTTATAACTGATGTAGATAATTTATTATTTTTGTTTTTCAGCATGATTATGACACACACTATAGTATTTAAAATCTTTATTATTTACTTTAATAATCTGGGTTTCTGATAAATTAAATTCAGTCAAAGTTCTGCCTGTGGAAAAATTTAAACAAATTTTCTCCTTGATATCACTTATACCATTCTTGTGATATTTGATGTCGAAAATCATCTTATTGCTCTTTGCTTCAAAATGTTCTAAGTAGAGTAGCTTTATAATCATTAAAGGTTTTAGGCTTGGTAAATAATGAAGCCCATCAACTCTTAGCTGATCCTTACAAGTTATTACTAGTGATAGTAACTTTTTAATTTCTGTTAAATAGTGAAATGTAAAAAGTTGTGTCATGCCATTCAGGTGTTTTAATAGATTTTTTTCCAATTCCTCTTTTAAAAGATTTTACAGTTATGAATTGGGTCACCAGATTAGATTTTCTAGACATATCCTTTGAAATTACTTTTCTTAATTCTGGTTGCACTCACTACTCATGATTGCAGAATGAATCTCTGTAATACCTTCTTTTTTAATTAATAGATTTTGAAGTATAAGATCTACTTCTTTAAAATTCTCTCCTCTCACAGAGCCTATCTCTGATTCATAAATACATATAGGATTTTCATAAAACCATGTTAATATTTTCTTTTTATTATATAATTATTTTACTTTATTTATAATTTTATTTTCTATATTCTGATCTGCTTTATTAACTTTTACAATCATCTGGCCCATTTGATTCTTTAAAATGTTAGTTCTTTATATATTTCTTTCTCTGATGATTATGATATAATCACTAGCTCCTGTACATTTTTTATGCCTTTATCAACCATATCAAACTAATTATCTATCTTTAACATTAACTTTTCTTCAAAAGTTTAAGTAATGGATAAATTTTCCATTTGAGTAATTAATCTATCATTATTCACTTTTATTTCTTTTTGAATGGCTAACAATTTTTTTTTCTTTATGGTTTTTCTCTAGACATTCAATCCATTTTCATTTGCTTTTAGTCACTTGCTAAGAATTTTTCTATGACTTCTTCCAATAAGTCTTTTTGGACCTTTTGACAATTTATTAGACCTTTTTCTAACTTGATTACTTGTTTTCTTACAGCTTTCATTTTCTTATCCATTTCATTATTTTATTATCAACTTTGAAGTTTTCCATTTAAATTCACAATTTGTTTGTCCATTCTGTCACTGTTGCTAATATAAAATTTGCTTCACACTTCTTACTATTTTCTTCTATTTTATTTTCTAATTTCTCCAATTTTGAATTCAAATTTCCTAATTTAGAACCTATCTTTTTTAATTTGGAATTTATCACTTCCTTCATTTTTATGCTATTTTTTTCCAATTTGGAATTTATCTCTTCTTTCATCTTTACATTATTTTCTTCAAATTTGGAATCCATCTTTCGCAATAAGATCTCAAACATTTTTTTCCATATGCAATGGAAGCTTTGATGCTTCCATTCAATTGTACTACAATTTTTTTTCCATATTAAATAAGATTCCTTTATGATCAGTAAGTTAATACAAGAAAGAGGTTGAAATCTATTTTTTCATCAGCTACAAATTCCTCTAATAACTGGATGAATATATTTAAAATAAAGACATCTTTCTCAAAATTTCTTTATATATATATTTACTATTAATTATTATTTATTAATTTAAAATTTATTTTTTAATATTTTTAATACTCTCCCAAATAAAATTTTTTATTACATGATATAATCTCTTGTCACTTTTTTTATTTCTGGATTTGTTTTACTATGTTGCCACAATTTCTTTCTTTCAAATGTATATCATTGTCATCATTCACAAAATTTCATTTCTTTGTTAGAAGTAATAAATCTCACATCATATTTTCTCTTGGTGATACAATCAGTAAAATATTGAAATTCTTTGACAATCTTTGGTTTTAAAATATAACAATAAGTGCATTATCTAAACCTTATACTTTTAATGATATAACTATAATAACTAACCATCTATTGTATTCACTACTACAATTTTCTACATTTAACAGCCTTAAAAATTATATTTCAATTCTATTAAAAAATAAATTTATGTTTTATTATAAAATATTGTAATAATCAAACATATTTATTTATCATTTAATGATTTAAATTATTTTTGATTTAAATATTAGAATTATGAAATGGAGCAGAAGTATATCTCATCAAATATTAACAATATTTAATTCTTCCACATGTGATATATATATATATATATGTTTTTGAGTGAAGCATATTTAATATATATCAAAGGTTAATATCTATAATCATAGTCATTTACTAAATATATTTATACATATATCATAGAATAAAAATAAAAATTTAACTAAAATAATGTGAACTCAACTTTATAATTGGTTTACATATGCATAAACATTTTTTTAAAAATTAATATTTGTTAAATAAAAGTGTTATTACTATTATATTTTTATATAGAACCTTTGGTAAATTAATTTTTCTTATAAACTTAAAATGGTACTCATCTTTTAGCTAAAGATGCCGCTCTATGGTGTGGTTTTCGTGCCAAAACACATAAAAATGCTGTTTCCATGGCCGACACGTTCGAATCCGCATTTTCTATAATACAACTTTTTTGTTGTGCTACAGAATGCAGGCCACTACGTCGCATCACAGTACAGCATGTATGTCACATAGCAGCAAATACATTTTCCGAATTCGCACAATTTATAAAATAATTACGGCTTGATGAGAGAGTTTGTATTTGAATTGTATTGGAATGTTGTTTTCATTGGATTTTTTTTATTTTAAACTATTGAAACGTTCAGATTTTTTAAAACAATAATTATAAGACTTTTTACAACATACTGTATTGAACTTTTATTTGGGAAAATGTTAAATATCTATGTTTTTATTGAGTTGCAATTAGGTAACATGTCAAGTAACATACTGTTAGTAACATTCCATGAGACAAAGAAGATTCTACCGTCTGTATATTTTTGAAGTAAAAAAGAGCGGTACGAAACAAATATCCAGTAAGAAAAGTCCAAATATACAGGTTTTTTTTTGTAAATGTAATAAAAAGCAAATATTATAAACATGTTTAATAAGTAAAGAAGACATTTGCAAGTGTTTGTTGTTGTTTAAAAAAGTTTGAGTTTCTTTCTTCTATCCGAGTACGGTTACGATTTTGAATTTTTTTATTTTAGCATTACAAACAAACAGAACACTAACCCTAAAACTAACCCTAAACCTAACCCTAAAACTAACCCTAAACCTAACCCTAAACTAACCCTAAAACTAACCCTAAATCTAACCATAACAACTTTTACTTTTATTACGATTATTATTTTTTAGTTAAACAACAACAAAAAAAGTAGTAACACAAGTAAAAAAATATCCGATAGAAAATTGATAAAAAAAAGCCGTAACACAATTTAAAAAGTATACGATATAAAAAACACGAATAAAATTGTAATTTGTTGATCTTATTTTACATTTATTATTATCATTTAAATTGTATACGTTAATAAAAAATAATATTTAAAAAAGACGATTTTGTTTTGTTTTTATTTTCGCATTACAAAAAGCACTGCAAAATTATTAAAATCAACGGCCCGTGAATGTTCATATTTTATAGTTTTAGTGTGAAAACAGCGCCATCCAATGGCATCTTTAGCTATAAGACAAGCACCTTTAAAATTTTTATTTTTTTATTTAAGCTGAATGATACAATATTGAATAAGAACTATCACTTGTCCTTGCTTGCTTCTTTGCGCCTCCTGAATAATCCATGTTGAAGCTGGCAACATGATAATTGAGTGGAATTATTATTATTATTAATCATTGACTTTGAATATCTGACTTTGTTTTTGAATAATTTTTTTTGTATATCCTTTTTTGCTTCCTAGTTGATTGAAAAATATTATAAATTATAAAATATTTATTAATTTTGAAGGAGATTTGTATTATACAATATTCCATGCTAATCTTTCCATTCAATAACTTGGAAAAATATAGCAGCAAATGTGGGGTAACCTTCCCTCAATCTTACATTAGAAACCCATGTTTTTGATTTTTGTGCTATTCAAATGTAGATTATTCCACAATTAAGTTTTTTTAAATTAGGAGGTTTGAAGGTACATGTCACTGAGTTGAATATCTGTTTCCTCTCAATTTTTATTCAAAAATCATGCTCTTTTACCAATCAGCCAATTATTTCAATAAACTTTTTTTTTATTTTCCCACATTCTATCTAGCATTCTTTTAAGTACTCATTTATATAAATAAAAAATAATAATTTACAAATTGTAATAATAATTATGAACAATAAATAACACATTACTTTTTTTTATTTTAATTAATAACTAATAATAATGATTTTTATATGTTAAGTTATTGAAATAATGAGGTGTTTTTTTTTAGTTATTTATTGTATGCATACACACGTCATATATTTACCAGGTTGTTTATCCATTGTGAATGTAAATTATAACATTTATTAACCATATTTTATAAGTTTCTTAAATAATAATACAGCTTTTGTTTTTGTCCTTTTTTAAAAATACTTTTTTAAGCCTTCACATAGCCCTCATAATTACAAAATCAAAGGGCAATAAAGTGTTTATATTCAAATAATGTATTATTTAAGATGTACTTATTCAAACATTTCCATTATACCTACTCATAGTTTAGCATTGACAATAACATAGATTAATGATTTAATTTAAAAAGCATGACCAATAAAAGGAGAGAAAAAAACTTACTTGTTCCAGTATGAGTAAAATGATAGGCCTATGTAGTTTATTGCAATGATAGAAGTATCTAGAAATAAAACTATTCAATTATTTACTTTTTGAAATGATTAAATATACATTCAATAATGTTTTGATGATTTTCTTTGAATTGAGTTGATGTATGTATGTGATTCTAAGCCAGATATTTTTCCAGTTGATTTGGGTCACATTTGGGGACTACTGATAAAATGATGATTTAATAGAGATTATAATAAAATACCTGAAATCTTAAACTGGATTCCAATAGATTGTAAAAGACCCAGAAAGAGACCACATGTGAGATGGATGGATGAAATAAGAAAGGGTGTAAAAGTGATGTGGAGAAGAGAAGCTAAAGATCGGAGATGGATTGAACTTGGAGAGACCTTTATCCTGCAGTGGTTTGATAGTGGTTGATGATGATGATAATAAAGTACCATTTTTAAAGTAAAACTATAATATCACAACATATTGATAAATATTTTAATAAAATGTTTTAAGTGTTATTAATGAAAAGTTTTGACATTCAAATCGAAAACTTTGTAATACTAAATATTTTTATTTATCAATAATTTCAGAAATTAGAGATAAAAATATTTTTATTTATTGCGAAAAAGGAAAAAATAATGTTTAATTTTATCAAATCCTAGTTCATTAAAACAAATTGTTTTAAAAAGATTTTAAAAGTTATTTTAACTTATTGATATTCAGATGAGAAATGTAAATCGGAAAACAAAATCGAATAACGGTTGGATTTTGAACATTAAAAAAGAAACCCCATTAATAATTCAAGGAAGCTATCTATTTTTACATTCAAATAATATAAAATATATATATATATATATTTTATTTTTTATTACCTGCAGATCAGTTTGTAATTGGGTTTACATTAGGAATATAAAAAATAAAAATAGTAAAGTTGATTTACTGAATTTAAAATAAACAAGCAAACAAAAAAAAAGCTAAGCAATGTATCTGAATATAAATTGTCATTTTACAATTTTTATTTTTTATGCTTCTTAAAATAAAAAATAACAATATACAACTTTACTTAATCTCATAATATTTAGGATATCACCCATTCAAAGATCTAATCATTTATTGTCGACAATAACATACTTATGATCTAGAGCATCTTCTGATATTGTCTAATGGATAAATATCATGGATTTCAATCATTCTAATCGTCTTTTTGCAAACTTTTAAAATTTCATATACTTTGTATATATTTTTATCATTGCCTTTTTTTGATATTTCTTTTTTCAGCTTTATTGTTCCTATTTATTTATTCTATAACTTCTTTATATGTAGATAACTTTGCATTATAATCAAGTGATGATGTTTTGTCAGTTTTATCATTCCAAATTTAGAATTGCTTCTTTAAATAATCAAGTCTCTTGCATTCAATCAAGTGCTCAGATGGATAGATCTAGAGACACAGCCAAATTCTGCTCAACTCATTGCCCAGATCTTCAATATCACATATCTTTTCCCATCTTTTATATGATTCAGCAAGGCCAACCTTTTCCATCCTTTCTTTGTTTCATTCATCATTCTCTTCAAAACATTCTTTATTAAACTATTCTTTCTTTTAATACATGTCCAAATCAATTTCTTTCTCGAATTCAAATTTCCACATTTGATCTTTTTATATTATTTACTCTTTCCAAAACTTCCTCACTTGTCATTTTATTCATCATCAAACTGATTTTTTCCATTCTTGTCCATGTCCTTATTTCATGGACTTTCAATATATTTCTAGTTTTTTTATTTATTATCTACATTTCACAACTGTACAATAATAACACTCCACACACAAAATTAATCTTTTATTTAATTCTTCAAAAGTTCACAAAATATTTTCTTTCAATAAATGTCTCCTTTGCCAATACTATTTTTCTTTTAACTTCATGTTTACTTCTTTCATTCTTAACCAACTATCCAAATATTATCATGAATATTGATTTATATTCTTTTTGTATTTCTTCCTATTAGTAAACACTTGATCTTCTTAACATTTTCTTTCCATATTCTATGTGTCCTTCCTCCAATTTATTCAGCATATTCAGGAAATTCTTTGAATCCTTAGTTATAAGAGTCATATCATCCAATAATCTTATACATTTTCTTATTTTACTTCCAATATTAGCTTTGTCACAATTTAAATATTTATAAAAAATGTCTTCTAAATAAACATTAGAAACTACAAGTGATATGCAGCATCCTTATCTAACTCTTCTTTCTCTACTCCTTTATTCATCATTATTCTTCAATTTGATTTTTTTTCCAATAAGCATATTCCACATAATTTTTTTTTCTTTCCAAAATATTCCTTTATTTTTCAAGGTTATCATAACTTAATTTTATCAAATATTTTTTTCAAATTCACAAAGTATATACCAGTTCCTTTATCTTTTTCAATATACCCATCTGCAATCATTTTAACAACACCAATAGTATCTCTTGCACTTCTCCTTCTCTGAAAATCAAACTATTCCTCTCCAATATAATAATATTCTATCTACCCATACATTTTTTTAAGTTAAAAATTCACAATAATATTTTTGATATGAGATAACAAAATTGTCCTCTATTTTTCATATTTAACAGCTGTCTTCTTTTAATAATTGAAATCATTATAGTTCTCAAAAAATCTTTAGAATAAACTCCACTACTATATATCAAAGTGCACAGTCCAACAATTTCCTTAATATTAGTCTCTCTCTACTCTTTAAAAAATTCTGTATGTATTGTATCAAACCTGACAGCTTTATCATTTTTCATTTTGTAATCAATATCATTATATCCATGAACATAATTACTTCAGAATCTGCTTCACTATCAAGTTCATAATTTATTGTGTCATTTTCTTTTCTAACAGATATTGAAGATATTTTTTCCATCTTTTCAATGTATCATCATTTTCCCTATTCTTATCAGCTTTTTTACTTAATAATCTCTTGTTTTCCCAAGTGACTTTTCTAATTCTATTGAATATCCAATCATATCCTTTTGCTTGTTGAATTGTACTTCTATATTGCTATTCCAATCTTTTCCTTTTACTAAACCTGTTTCTGTCCTTAATTTCTTATTAATTTTTGTATATATGCTTTACTCTTCTTCACTATTGACATTTCCCCCCATCTTCTCTATACTTTCATCATTTTTTACATTCCTTCAATTATTCAAAGTTATTTAACAATCTTTAAACAAACTGTTCCTGTCTTTTTTTTTGTTATTTTTAATATTTCTCTTTAATCCTACATCATTGTTTATCAGAATCATTCCTATATTTCTCATATTTATCAATTCACTTTATTAATTTTTCACATATGAAACTAAATCATTATTTCTTCATTCTTCTCAATTTAACCAAATTTTATCTTATATAGTTTTTCCCTCTTAATTCTTTTTAAACAGAATTTATATCAGTACTAGGTTAAGTATGTGAATTCTTAATAGTATTTTTATATCTATCTTGCATCATGGTTACATGATATCTTTATCACCTGGAGCTTTCCATATATACAATCTTGTTTGATTTTTAAACTAAATATTTGCAAACACAAAATTATTCTCTTTACAAAATTCTATAAAACAATTTCTTTCATTCCTTTTTCCAAAACCATGACTCCCAACAATTTTTCATTCCATGCCTTTGCTCACAACAGCTTTCCAATTACTCAACAACAATATATATGCATTTCACCCTATTGTATTATTTCCTTTCTTTTTTTCACATTGTTCATTTATTTCTACATTATCATGACAAGTAGTTGGCATATAAATAAATTTGAATACCAGATCCTTAGGACAATTATTTTCATCAACATAAATCTATTAGCAACACAATTTATTTTTGCCACCCTATTCAAAAAAAATTTTCTAACAGCTATATCAAATTTCATTCGCTATTCTAGTCTAATAAGAATAAAAACACTTTAACATCGTCATTATTTATTTCTCTACATCTCATTTTACTTAATCTCAAAACAGCAATGTTAAATTATAAAGAAAGATGTTTTTCCATTGCTTTCTTTGCTCAGAAATAATCATCATATGACCTTTATAACAGGCTTAATGTGCTAGCCAGTTTTTGTGATATCTGTCTATCACTTTCCTTTTCATTATTGTTATCTATGATAATCTTCTGTTAACTTAGAAGAATGATATTGCTGATCCAGCACCCAGACATTGAATGGTGGTCAACATTGATCTTTACCCATTCATTGTCACAAGAATTGTGTTATTTTATAGAAGTAGACACATAACTATTCCCTTCATGACTTCCTGATAGTGAATATTATCCCATTATCTATGGTTGCTTATTTGGTCTTTTTGCTTATCAATAGCTAGCCTTCACATCTAAAGGCTATTTCTCTATCCACAATTTGGAGTTCTCTGGGTAACATGAGATCCATAGTGTGAAATCCAATCCAGTCTATTTGTTTCATGTATCTCAATGTTTTTATAAATCTAACAAAAACAAAAATCATATCAATTATAATATTAAATACAGAATATCTTATCGGAAACAAGATTTAAATTACATGTAGTGAAAAATAAAAATTAGTAGTCTGAAAGGCAACTCTATAAGTTCAATCATTAGAATTGCAATCATACATTAGCAGTAGTTGTAAAAAATGGCAAAATGATCAAAAAAATTTTGTGATAAGAATTTTAGTTATATTGTTATAATCATTCACAATAAAAATGAATATTTTAACATTGTTTTAATGTTTTTGTAATATACCATATTAAATCTTTCACAAAAGCCATGATAGCACTATCATATTTGATATATTAGACAATGTCCCTGCAATTGATACTTTTCTACATTGTTTTAAAGTATTGTATATGTTAAATTATGGTGTATGACAGGCTGCAGTATTCTTTCTATGAAGCTTCCATTTTTAATGTATTTTTAAAAAATTCCAAGAAATATCAGCAATATATGGATCTTTACAAATCTTTGTCTGTGATTGACAATACATTCTATTGTTCTGACAAAACTATGAAGGAGATGGCAATTTGTGATTGGTTAATGCTTTAGATTTTTTTCCCCTGTGGCTACATGCCACAAAAACATGATTTTCCAGAAATTATTAATGATTATGATGCAATATTTTTATAAAAGACTTATTAAACCAAAAACATCACTGGGGGGAGGGGGATCTTTGAAAACATTTTATTTTTAAAAAGACATCTCTTAGAAAGCACAGAAAGTATACATTACGAGAGAGAACTGGAAATTGATATGGAAACAGTTATTATGGGCTAAAAAGAAAATCGTTTTTGTAAAAACTGAAAGTGAAATATTTTAATAACAATTAATAATGTATTACTTTTAGAATTTTTTTGTTTCTTTGATGATAACTCATTCTAAATATATCATTTTTTAATAACATAAAATTCTAATATCTAATATTTTGGTTTTTCTAACTTTTTGAATAGGTATTGTGAAGCCAATAACAATGTGTTCCTTTGTTATCAGTAAGATTTTAAGTTAGATACTTATTTTCACAATTTTAAAATATTAAATTAAAATATATTATTTTAATTATTAGAAGGCTTAAATATTTATAATATAGTTTATATATTAATTTTGTAATATACATAAAAAAATTTAATTGCACAAAAAAAAAGTCAAACATGGCATCATATTAAAAATATTAATTACTAGAGTCTATTCAAAAATTTTCTGGGTGGAGTTGCACTGATATAGTTAAATCAGTAAAACAGTAAATATAAACACATACATATATGTATTCAATTAAAGATTTTCATAGACTTTATATATAATGGGAATTTCCCCATGTACTGAATAAGACAAAACAGTCCATACTTTAGCTTGATGTAAATCAGAAAGTTATTGTTAGTCACTAGATCACATGGTTCAACTTACACTATCTACTTAACAAGTGATTACCTAATTACATCATAATTTAATTTTATCTAGTTTAAAACAATAAAAAATTCTCATATTTTCAATGTGTAAATATGTATTATATGAGATCATTGTCACAATCATATAGAATGGAGCTATGCATAGGCAACAGTAATTTTATATAAAAAAATTAGATGGAATGTTAGATATTAAATGGGGAATGAATGTTTGTAGAAAACCAAATGTATACCCCAGGTTAAAAAGCAAAGTTTTATCAGAATAATATTCTTTATATTAATGTGATCACAACTATTTATTTATGTATTCTTCCTTTCAGTAGAATTTATTCTCTGACTAGACTTGATTTCATATGAGATGAAGTATGACTCTGAAATTATTTCTCAGATTAAGAAAAACTGATATATATATATATATATATATATATTGTGATGATACAGATTTAGGTGAAACATGGGGAGATGGGAAACACCGCATTATCATCTCCACTGATCACAAATAAAATAAATTAATGAAAGGAGCATGAAAGTCAGCAAAAAATAAAACTAACAGTAAGTTCTCCCAGCATTAAACAAAAGTAATCAAATCATTCATCATCATGAACAATCGATAACAAAATCAATCAATAATCAAGTCAGCCTTGTGACTGGATTTGAAAGAGGTCCACTATAGACAGAATAATTATATAGCCACTGTCAAACTTAAAGCAGAAATACTGTACAATTATCTGGATGTATATATTTAAGTGCTAATCCATTAGAATATCAGACAAAATCAAATAATGCTGAGCTACTGAAATATTCTGATCATCATCAATGTCCTGGCTATATAGTACCATTAATGTACTAGCCAAGTATAAACTTAATTTTTAATAAAAAATAAAATGTAGTGCATGGACTTTGTACCATCCAGGATTATCTGGATGTCATAAACATCAACATAACCACAACCCCAATACCCATATAACTAATTGTTATGCTTTAATCTAGCTCATGAAGCAAGTACTCTATAAACTTACTCTAAGAGATAAATAAATATAACAGTTTATTATAAATAATTGTAAATAATTCCTAAGTTTACTCTATTATAATTAATAAATTTATATGGATAATTTAAAAATCCAAAGCTGTATTGAAATCAAGACACACACACTACCAATTCATGGAAAAGATAGTTGGAAGAATAAAGACATTAATACTAAAAATATTTTTAAACAATTATTTAATAAACTAGCTGAGTAACAATAAACAAAAATTTAAAAAAGACATGATAGTATTTTTAAAATACATAAAAATTCTCATATTATCATGTAATGAAAAAAATATTTAAATGCCCTTTATTATAAAAAATCCATATTTTGGAAAAACTAAATATAATTTCACCATGATTTAAATAAGTCTAACATTAAGAAGCATGTAATATTAATATATGTTCATTTTAAATACAGCAATGTAGCAAAATGGCTAAATTACTCCCATCTAATATGGGAAATGAAATTGAGTTGAACTCCTTTTTTAATATTTGTTTAATACAACCAATTTCATTTGACTATAAAAAATATTAGTCATGCTCAGTAGCATATTAATATTCCTATAGACTTATATGCTGGGTTATAATTTGTTAAAGCATATCAGGCTATTTGATCAAAAGTAGCTATTTCATTTTGTAGATATTTTTATTTCTGGAGATGGGGTGATTATTGGCATATTATATGCATGCAGCTCCCAGCACCATGATGGATAAAAAACATCATCACAGAACATGAGTATTCAATGCAGCATGAGTATTATAAAAGCTATCTCAATTTAAGCACAAAACAACTTACTACCCAGAGGGCACATTAAAAAAAGACCAAAAGCAGGTTTGAACAAGGGGAAAGCCTTGCTCATCTATTTTATAAATCTTATAGACTCCAGACCTATGACAGAGTTCTGTGCCTGGCAAACTACACAATATTTTGCTGATAGAAAGTCCTGCTCCTCTGAGGTGCTTATTTAGAGATTTTAAATGTTAGGTAGGTACACTGTCAAGATAATGCTTTTGGAGCATCATGAACACATCACATCTTTACAACTATGAGAATATCACTATCCACCATCATCACTGAAAGCAAAGCTATCACATTTCACAAAATCCTGAACATTGTGATTCATTTTTGTCTTCTATTTGATGATGCTTTTACTATTATGCTTTGTGATCCATCTTCTGTGGATAATATCACTTGAGTTCTTGATTGTACTCCATCTTTTCAGTTTGACTTTTGTCAGCAAATACATGTATGACCACTTTTAAACTTATAAAATTGTGCTAAATTACTTTTACACATAGGGAATGTATGTATGAACTTTTTAAAAATAAACTCAAAATAAGCTTAACATCACCTCCATTTCCATGCAACTCTTCACCTTAACTAATACTATTAATATTATTACTACTCCTAATCTGCCTTTCTTTAACATTTCTATTCTCAATTTCTATCCTGTTCATGTATGTAACTTATTTCCAATTCACTAATATTTTTATTCTTATTTATTTTTATTTCTGCATGTATAAAAACAAGTTCATATCACAAAGCATTTATCAAAATCTTTCTCAAAAATCTGACCTGCTTCTGACAGAAAAAAATACCTAGTGACATACAATCCTGGGATATCGAATCCAGCCACTGGATTATAAGTACACAATGCAGCATGAACACCAGAAGGGCTAACTCAATTTAGACACTAAGTTCCCTACAAACCAAAATAAAAAATAATAATGCAAAATCTTTGAAAAGTCCTTGTTTTTTGAGTCTTAATGGCTGATAAATATATTACTATGCTTTGCTTCTATTCTTGAAGTCTTAGAGGCTGGGGATCAGGGCAAGACTATATTAATTAAATCATAATAAACAGAAAATATAAAAACTTGAAAATGGGATGGAGCAATGCTTGAGATAGAACATTCCATGGAGTTGCATAAAAACATTGTATCTTCAAGCCAATGATAAAATCCTCCATCCAACATCAGTAATGAAAGTACAGCTAAAAAAATTCCAACAGTCAAAAACTCAATCCAATTCCCCAAAATTGTGTTTTGATCTTCTGTTGTCTTTAAATATGAACATAAATACACATTAATATTATTTTATAATTTATTGTCAAATTATAAGTTAATCTTATACTCTTGTAACATTTCATAGTAATTCATTTTTAATTAATTCTGCATCAAAATATTTTTCTTTTTCAGGTGTAATTTGTGAGGTTCAAGTTATGTGATCACTGACTGCCAGAATTTGATCATTATTGGGCCCCATGTTGTGTACCATTTGTAATGGTATGAAATATAAGAGCTGCACAAAGCATTATATCATTCCACCATTTGTAACAATACAGTTAGATAAAACATGGGGATAATATTGTGAGATGAAGAACACATTATCATTATCCCCACTGATCACAAATAAAATAAATGAATGAAAGGAGCATGGGAGTTAGCAGAAAATAAAACCAACAATAAGGTCTCCCAGCATTAAACAAAAGTAATCAAATCATTCATCATCACAAACAATCAATAACAGAATCCATCAATAATCAACAGTCAGCTTTGTGACTGGATTTGAATGAAGTCCACTATAATAGACTAATTATGTAGCCAATGCTAAACTCATGGCAGAAATACAATTACTGAAACATGCTGATCATCATCAATGTCCTGTCTATATAGTACCAATAATGTACTGACCAACTATAAACTTAATTTCTGATAAATATATAATGTAGTGATTAGGCTTTAAAGGCGAACCTTTGTGCCATCTAGGATTATCATCTGGATATCAAAAACACTAACATAACCCCAACATCCATATAACTAACTGTTATATTCTAATATAGCTCAGGAAGCAAGAACTCTATAAACTATTACTGTGAGCAAAAAATAAATACATACAACAACTTATTCTGAATAATTCATAGGTTTACTCTACTATAATTAAATAACTACTGGGATAAATTAAAAATCCCTAGAACCCTAAGCTGTATTGAAATCAAGTCATTCATACTGTCTACTCCCAAAACAGATAATTGGGAGGAATAAAAATGTTAATATTAAAACATTTTTTAAAACAATTATTTAAGAAATTAACTGATTAACAATAAACAAAAATTAAAAAAATGATGATAGTATGTTTAAAATATAAGAAAATTCTCACATTATCATGTAATGAAGAAATTATTTAGAGAATGCCTCTTATTATTATAGAAAAAAACCATATGAAAACTAAATATTTCTCTATGATTTAAATAATTCTAACATTAAGGAGCATATAATATTAATATCTGTTCATTTTTAATATATCATTGTAGCCAAATGGCTACAATATATAAGTATAGAGGATTTGAACTCAGATTTTCAAGCACCCTTCAACTATCCAAACTATCTCATTCAACTGATACACATGACCACACAAATGTAGAAAAGATAAATAATCACCAATATATGTATTTCACACTGAGCACTGATTATATATGTGTGTGAGAGATGATAATCTGGACTAACTGATGAGTGCTGTTTTAGCATGAAATATCTATATTGGTGATTATTTATCTTTTCAACATGTGTGTGGTCATGTGTATCAGTTGTATGAGATAGTTTGGATAGTTGAAGGATACTTGAAAATCTGAGTTCAAATCCTCTATACTTACAATTAAGCTCCAGATTTGTGAAGAGTGCCTGGTTTTCAAATATTTCTACTGTATATAAGGATTTTCTCTTTGGATGCATCAACCTGTCAGTTTACTTTGACTCTTAGCCTGGAGCAGTTGTTCTAGGTTAAGTGCTTTCTTGTTCTAGATTAAGTGCTTTCTAATTGATTTAAATGGATAATTCCATCACATTGAAGATTTCCATCTAAACATCCATTAAAAATAGTATTATTTATTATTATTATTATTATTATTATTATTATTATTATTATTATTATTATTATTATTATTATTATTATTATTATATAATAAACACCTATTTTCACATAATAATAATAATTACCAAATAAATTCAGTGAATTAAATATAAAATAATATAAAACACATCATAGGACATACCATAAAACACATATTAGGGCACCATCTGAGGACTAGCAGTCTACAAGAAAGGAATTTCAGATTTTCCACAAATTTAATTAACATTATGGACTAACAAAAAAAATCACAATAATAATTAGGTATACATTTTATAAACTATATTACCTTTTTGGTTATGCAATATTCCATAATGATTTTTATGCATATCCCTAGCCTTTAATAATTAATTCCATATCCCTAACCTTTAATAATTAATTCCAGGCTCAAGGTCTCATTCTCTTTTCATTAAATATATGCCTGTCAAAGGTTAAATTAATAAATACTGCTATAATTATGGAATACACTGATTCTTAAAATTTTAAATGAAATTTATATATACAATAAAATTATCAACAAAACATTAAACAATTGTAGAAATTAACTATTAAAGTATAAACTACACTTTCAAACAATTAGACAATTTCTTTTCATACATTAAAAACTAGAAAATTATTTGATATATAATCCATAAAAATAATTTCATAATAAATAATAGTGTAAGATGTTTACAAAAAGGTAGTATATCTCATAATCAGTTATACTATATGCAGAGCATTCATGGCAGAACATATGGTATTTGTAAAGTATTCACTGTACAGCCTTTGGAGGCACTGTTTCTATTTAAAAACATTGCAATATAACATTACCGGGCCTTTATTTATATTTATAAATATGGGATTTTTTGCAGGTTTTGTTAAAGATTTATTTCATAACAAATAAAATGTCTACTGTTTTTATAAAAAATTATGTCAACCATAAAAAATTAAGGTTGAAATAATTTTGTTACATTATGTGGATTTATTTATTTATATTTGTTAATAATCGTATAAGTTTGTTAAAGATTTTTTGGTACGATTTTTTTTTTCATAATACAAAAAACGTCGGTATTGTTTTTTTAAAAAATTTATGTCAGATGTCAGGTTTATTTTTAAAATTTACCTAATGTGCTGTTTATTGTTTAGAAAAAAAAAATCTGTCTTTGCTTCTAAACAGAATGAATGTAAACGGAATGAATGTATATGTAAAAATAATAAGTATGTAAAAAAAAAATCAATCAAGAGAGTCACTTCTCTTCCAAACAAAGAAGCGTTCTGTTTATTGATTTAGAATAATTGTAAGCTGTCAAACAAACTCTGCCTGTCGGCTCAAAGCCCTACCCTTTTTAACACTGTCATTCTGGGTGTTGATTACATGATTTACAGATCCAAATAATCGCAAACAAAACACAAATTCGTTAAATAAAATAAATTTATTAACTACATGGGACTGTACAAAATAAACTGTAACAACTTCTCCTGAATACTGGCCAATTAAATAACACTTGAACCAAACATTTTCAAAAGTAATACAACTTGTTAGTGAGTTTGGAGACTAGGTACTTGGATGGACACTCATTTCCTTCAAAATGGCTTGAAAAATGTCATCATCACTTTCTCGGTTTGGGACGTCCCACAAATGGAATAATGTAGTAGCCATTTTGTTCTTCTTTTGTTACTCTCATCCAAGTCACGACAGAAACAGCATTTTTTCACAAACAACTACAATCATCTGACAGAGAGCTTGACATATTCTTTTTTAAAAAAAAAATAACAAAAAATACCAAAAAAACATGTTTCCACAAATATCAATAATACGCTGATAATTACTAGTCCACAAAAATATTTCATTTGGGAAATACAGAAAATCCTAAACATAAACAAATAAACACTTGAAAAACATGAAAATGCTCACACTCCCCAATTAAATTCTAGCAACAATACAAATTTTGTAAATATGCATAGGAATTAACCCTGCAATGAAATAAGTGGCAAACTATACGATCATAGTATTGTTAGTAGACCTAGGGTTAGACATGCAGAAGAATTAGCCACATATTATAACCACTACATATGATCAGTCATATATTAGCCATATGTTTGTCCACAAAAGTGGTATTATTCTGTGTTTTTACACAGAATCAGCACCACAAAAGGCTGTACAGTGAATACTTTACAAATACCGAACATACATATGTTGACAGATCATTTAACATTTCATTTATCTATTATAATTTATTTATTCATTTTACTTCATAAAATGAATATTATAAATTATATAATGTTTGAAGCATTTGATTGAGCAAATCTCTACTGAAATAAATCTATTTAAAAACAATATATCACAAGGGATTTGATACCTTATCTAGAAAAGAACATTAAATGTGATAGTCATATGGCTACAGACAGATGGGCTAATAAACCTCAGTGTGGGCCCTCTTATTAGATTCTAAACAAGTAAAGAAATCTCATGTCTGCTCTTCAATTGAATTTGTATAAGATATTTAATGCAATGATCATTGAAGGAATTTTCATTTTCAAGAGGACCAAGATAAGCAACATTTGGTGAAATAGCTATATAATTATGCATTGTTTAATATTTGTCTTTTATAAAAACAATATGTCTAGATTTAATATTCAATATCAAATTGTACTGAGACATGACAATTCTTTCAATATATATATATATATTTTTAAAAAAGGACTTACATCTGAAACAGTGAGATTACTCACAGGCAATATGAAATGTACATACATAAACTTATATAAGATCTACTTTCAGCCAAGGAAAAATAGATTAAACAGAGAGCTGTTATTTATAACATTTCTTACAAATATTATATCAGTTTCAAGCATATGATCTTAAAAAAATTATATATAAAAAAACGTTTCTTTATAATATGCTGCTGTCTCTTTGTGCAAACATATTACTTTTTTTAAAATAATATTTAAAATCTAACCACTTTCATGTATTATTTTATTTATATCATTAAATAAAATTACAGCTTTACAAATTTCAATAGATAATGGGTTATATATTACTTTGTTTTGTTTTTTTTACAATTAATAGAAATCTTATTTATGACTTATCTCACAAAAAAAAGTATACTAGTCAATGGAAATGAAATAAAAAAAAAAATTAATTTTGCTACACAGATTACATTATTCAATGAAATTAATAGTAATTAGGATGAGGGGCTATTTTAAATGATTTTTTAAAATGATTATTATTTATCATACATTATTCATTTGCCTTTTCAATCATTGACTGTTTATTTCTAATATCCAAGTTTTTCAAAAATGTTCCATAACTGGCCATATATGACATGTTTTTGGGATCCATGACATTTAATAGAGATAATAACATACTAATAAAATATCTGGCATAAAGACAACCTGATATCCAACCCACTCAAATATATCTAGTAATAATTATATACTGAATTATTTTCATCATCTAATATTAATTGTTAAATGTCCAGAAAAATTCAACTTTATTTATAAGGGAGAAATCAGGAGAACCCTCATAAATAACACAATAGCTTAGTTGGTTAAAATATCACCTTAAATTCAATATTCATAAATCTAAATATTGAAGTTTAACTCCCATGCTACTACAGTCACTGGTCAGCCAGCAAAACTTGAAAAAGGAGAAATATCACTCAAAATGTTATGTTCTGTAAAAATTTGTGAGCCATTGCTAACAGCTGAATGTATTTGAAAAGCTTAAAGTTAAAATTTTCTTAAATATATTTAAAAATTAATATTAGATTACTGAAATAGACCAACATATAATTATTACTAAAATAATATCATCACAAACTTTCAGACAAACAGACATATATATCTGTATATAATCACACTGATGGAATCCATCCAAGTGCTTATCTTAAAAATGATAGTTGATTCTCTGTTAGAAATCTAATCTTACATTTGATCAATTAATTGGAATAAATTAGTTGTTCACTTTATTCATATTATACAGTTTCTACAAAATATTTAATTATTATAGATGAATGCTACAATGTATGCATTCACAAATGGACACATAATACTTAATCAGAATTAACATAATAAATAATAATGTAGTCAACTGTTTTCAGCAAATGCACTCTTAAACAAAACATGTTTTGCATCAGGAAGAATATATAGGTGTAGTTGAGCTGCTAAAAGCTATTGCTACTATAGTGTTAGTTATAAATAATGAATTGGCAATTTATAAGAAGAAATCTAGTTTTCCACGTGATCAGAGATAAAGACGATTGTCAAGCGAATGCATCCAAAGCCTAGAAAATAATATATTCTAGGAGATTCAGACTAAATCAGAAGATTATGAAGATGGTATCAAGGTTGTAGCAGCCCAGCAGCAGCAAAAAAGGTGATGTGCAGCAAAGCTGTAAAAGTACAAGATGCCAGCAAAGATATAAAAATACAAGATGGCAAAATAGTGCAACATGTAGTAAACATAAGACTACTACAAGAATGAAGTGTAGATAGATTGGTCTTAAACTCTTGAGAAGTGGTTCATCCACCACTAGAACAAAATGGCCAAAGCCATGTCAGTGGATGTAGCAAAATATGTATGAATACTGATAATAGAATTTATATACACAGAATTAATATACATAAAATTAATAATATCTTTATTACTTGATAATTCAAAGAAATACAAATGAAGATATCAAGCTGAGAATAGTACAACTCAGAAAATAACATAGCTTTAAGGATACTCACTTAGCAGAACAACAGATTGAGTGCTCCTAGGAGGAGCCATATTGGCCCAAAATGCTAATCAAGCAAGACCAAGTTTATCATCGCATATCAGCACAAATCAAAAACAATCATCAGTACAGTCATTCTATCTTGATTCACTATTGTTTTGACCAAGTGCAATCTGATCCTACTAATCAAAATTTGTGTATAAATGTATTTAGTTTTAGTATCCGTATTTATCTGAGATGGATGATATCAAAGTTGTGAATGGAGTGAGTTTGACAATGGTAAATAAATATGTAACAATTTAACCATTGGTATACTAATAAACCAGTTGAGTATATATATTGTAAATATCGATAAGTCTATCTATATTTTAAAAATTATCATTTGTTATAATAAAAAAAAATCTCTTTGAGTTGATGTTTATATATGAAGTATTATTATTGTTTATGGTTATTAGGTATAGTTATTGTTTGAAGTTATTATTTTATTTATATGTTGATGGTACATCATTATGAATATTTAATTATTATAAATAAATGAAGACATATAAATTGTTGATTATATAAAAAAATTATTTTATTTGCAGTGATTATTAAAAAAATGCAATATTATTATGTATGTATATTTTTAAAGCTGTCAAATAAATTTTCAATTTAATATTTTTTATATATATGCTTGATATTTTTTTTTAATGTTAATTGTTTAAAATAGAACATGTGTAACAATGGTTTTCAAAACAGCATTTGCTAGCACGTGGAACAACAGCAACAACAAAAAAGAAGCCATGATTATTGGGATAGTGATTAAACAAACAAAAGGATAAAAATTTGTTGTACTTTGTTTCTTTGAAATTGCCATTCTTAAGAATAGTGGAATAAGATAAATTTCTGTAATCAATACATAAACATGACTGGATAATATATATATATCACAGCCAAGAGGCTGCACCGTTTTCTTTCATTTATTCCAAGGCAGTTTAAAAAGAAAAACTAAGCAAATTTCAACACATGAATTTCATCGCGTCTGAAGCCGAAATTTGATATAGCTATCTTGAATCTATAATGGTCAATCTAATAATAATCTGGAGGTAACTAAAATTAATATATTGGATTCAACATTTCAATTTATTTATTTGTTTTTCAAGGAAAGAAATTTTAGAAGGATAAAAATATACATACATCCAAGAATTGACAATTTTCTCTAACGTGATAGTTTCTTCACTTTAACTAGAATGCATTCTAATATTAAATGGATAAAGGAATAAAACAATGGAATAAGTTGACTTTTGAAAGAAGAATAAATAAGTGAACTTTGAAAGGTAGTAAATAATTTTATATGTATAAATGATATATAAATATATTTTTGAGATCGATATTTTTGTTTACTTTTATTTTTCATTATAAAAATATAACGTTTTATAAATATTCAATTCAAGCGTCTTGTTTTCTAACAGCAATAAACGTTTAACAGGTGCCAAAATTAACACTTAAGTAATTTAAAATCTTAAAGTATGGCTTATAAGTTTGGGTTGCATATGAGTTGTTATGTATATTTTAATAAGTAAATTTATATTCGCAAATTTTTATTATAAAAATTTTTTATTATTAATTTATTTATTTTCATTTTTTTTTTTAAACTTCATATAATAAATAATTCTTATGCAGACCAAAACAATAATTTATATATATTTGCTGTATATAATATATATATATATATTTTATTTTTGAATGTTTGAAAAATATAAATATGGATTTGTGTTTATATTAATGCATACTTGTTAAGCACAAATATGTCTTTATCTATTTAATATATATATATACTTATTGCAAGTATATATGTATATTTATTATTTGGGTTTGTATTTAAAACATTGATATTACCTAAAATTAAACCATAATATAAAAATAAAGGATGTACTATTTGTTTTATAAGTAATGCCTTTGTAATTTATTTGAAAG
Organism: Epiperipatus broadwayi; assembly: GCA_028023455.1. NCBI lineage: Eukaryota > Metazoa > Onychophora > Udeonychophora > Euonychophora > Peripatidae > Epiperipatus > Epiperipatus broadwayi. The sequence continues at coordinate 4,215,426 of JAQFVV010000041.1, forward strand.
AGTATTAATATTTTATTCTTATTTTTCTTTTAGTGCCAAAGTCATTATGAAATTAATTGAATTCACAATTTAATAGAGGATAACTACGTATTTCACTTATTATTTAGTCTTTAAGTTACTTACACATATTATTATTCATTGATATGTTTAGATATACATAAATTTACATAATAGATGTGTATATTGGATTTAATAGAATTCCCTTTGTTTCTGATATATATATTTGATTAGTTAGTTATATCAACCTTGAAAATAAATTATAATGATAGATCTCATTGCTCTGTATGATTTTAGATTTATTTCATGTATAGCTAGTTGGAAGGGCATATAAACAATTTATTTAAATATAACTGGGATAATTTTGTCTTTCTTCATTTAAATTATACAATTTATTATATTAGGCTTTCTCAACAATTGGATTCATTTAGATTATATATATTCCATTACGTTTATCATCCAATGTTTGAAGCATTATTTTCTTCTCATATATTGACGTTCCATTACATTTGAGGTATAATATGTTTATATGATATATTGTCCATTACATTTGGAACCACAAACTGTTGGTCCCAGTTAACTGATGATTGGTATAATGGAGTAAAAGTATGTTCCATTACATTTTGACGCCACAATGTGGGTAGCATAATATGTTCGTTTAATTATTCATTACATTTGGTGTCTCAAAGTTAGGGGCTTGGTTAACTAATGATTATTGTTGCAAAAGTTCATATGTTTATTTTCATTTGAGATCATATAAAGATACATTCCATTATATTTGGCTTTCCCAATGTTAGGGGCCTTCTTTCTTCAATTTAAATGGAATGCAGCAAGTACATTCCATTACATTTGGCGCAACAACTAGGGCCTGAAATAAGCTAATTAGGGCTTGAAATACCCCACATACCTGAGAGATGTATAGTTTAAAGAAAGAGAAGCATTTTTGTGTAATTTTTTTTTAATATATATATAGAAATATTTTGGCCTTATGTTTAGATGGTGATGGTTACTGTTATTGTATTTTTTTTAATGATGAAAGATAAATATAGTCATGAAGCAGTTTAATTTCAATTTAAAAATTATATTGATGGTGTTAAATTATAGCGTAATAATTTTGTCCATATTTGGAAAATTTATGTTGTAGAAAATCTATAATTTTTAAGGTTGGATTGGATATTTGATTGTTGGAGTTTGGTTGGTTCTGTTGCAAGTATTGATGTTGGATGGGGAATTTTTGTCATTGTCTTGAGGGTGTGATGCATTCATGTCACTTGTGATTGATTGATCTCATTTACTGCTCCAACCCAAATTTTGATGTTAGTTATTATTTATCATGAAGCAGTTAACAGTAGTCCTGCCATGATTTTACCTCTAAGACTCCAGAGAGAGTAAGGTATAATTATTTTTGATATATGTATAATATTTGCCTCTAAGACTCCCAAAGATGAGCAAGGAAATATTTTATAAATAATAGCCCCTAAGACTTGGATGTAAGCAGGGCAGTGCAATAGTGTTTTCAGAAAATTATTATGGGTTGTAGTAGCTTGGATAGAATGAAATGTGATAATCATCTAAGTGTTCATGAAACATTGTATGCTTTGGGAGTAGTGATTGAATTCTTTTATCTATATCAAAGTTGTGAAGTGCTAATCAATCTTTTGGCTGTCAGTATCTGTCGGATCTTTGGAGGAATAGATAAGTATATAACCTAAATATATAACACCAAACTTAAGGGCTTGGTTAATTGATTATTGTTGGTAACAAATAATCTATTACATTGATTATCAATTAGGGTTTGAAAACAAGCATATCAATGTTATATTTTCCATTATAAGTGACCTTTAAACATGAAGTTCAATTAGTGAATATTTGTTGATGATAAACTGCATTAGTACAATTTTAGTAAAATATTTCAGGCACAAAAGTTAATAATTAGTGAAGTTGATTTTTTTTTTTTTTTATGTATATAAAAAATGGTATTAAGTTTTAAGGTCCAGAAAATTTATAGGCATCAATTTAAGCATTTTATATTTAACTACCATTATTTTGAATGAGAAAGTTGTCTCACTATATTATCAAATTAGTTATTTTTAAGGCATGTGAACATTTAGTTGTATTTTAAATATTTCAAGGTTATATTGAATTTGATATGAAATTTCCACATTTCAATATGGTATAAGTGTAGAATATTTATTATCATTAAATATAAATAAATGTTATTTAGTGATATCAGTTGTTACTCTCTACATATATATATATTTTAGAGAAATTTGTTGATGTTATGGTGATAGATGAGATTTTTTTTTTTAAGCCAAGAAGTTCATGAGTTCAAACAACTGAAATTTAGATTGTCGGATAGCTACTATGAATAATAAAATTAAAAGGCTTGTATTTTGCTTAGTTGAGTAATTGCTTGTTGGGATAATGATTGGAGATGGTGAGCCCTTGATCTGTGGTAATTACTATATAGAAATATATATATATATATATATATATATATATATATATATATATATATATATATATATATATATATATATATATATATATATATATATATATATATATATTTCTTAGATTTTTTTTATGAGTATATAATATTGTAGTTCTAATAATAATGGACAACAGTAGTGAAATGCGAGTTAGTGGTGATTTTGATTTAAGAGATTTTATGGAAAAATTAAAGAGCTGAGATAAAAACAAATTATGAGAGACTAGAGTCTAGATTAAATACCAATTATGATGAACTTAGAGCTGAGATAAAAACAAATTCTGAGAAACTAGAGTCTAGATTAAATACCAATTATGATGAACTTTCCCAGAAACTAGAGACTAATTTAAAAACTAACTCTGATGAACTAAAAGAGGAACTTAGAACTGAGATGAAAGTCAATTATAATGAGCTTTCTAGGGAATTAAAAGATGAATTAAAAGCTCTGGTAGATAATATTGTTAGGAGAGTAGAAATGAAATTTGATGAAAAGATGGAAAAATACAGAGAAGAGACAATGGTTGAAGCTAATTCTTTAAAAGCAAAATTTGAGGAAATAAGTAGTGAAATGAGGGAAGAAAATCAAGGAATTATAGCCCGACTAGAAGAGTCTAAGAAAGAGCATGGGGAATTTGAGAAAAAGATTATTAATGATAGTAAAGTATTGTGGGATAAATTTCAAGCATTGAGAATTGATAATGAATCTTCATTTAAAAATATTTATATAATTATCTCTGCTGAAGTTAAAGTTGCTGTGGGATTGCAACAAGAGGAACAGCTGATTGATGTTAATAAATTACAAGATATAAATGAACGGATTAATGTAGTAAGTGATGTTACTTCTAATCATATTCAGGAAATAAATGTTAAATTGGATCAAATTCAAGGAAAATTAAGACCCCTTTCAGAATATATGAATAATGATATTATAGGAATGAATAAATCCTACAAAAAGTTAGTTTATAAAGAGGATATAGATAAAGTTAAAACTTTTGATGAATACTATAGTGAGGATAAAATAGTTGATAGATCCTTAGGAATAAAATTAAATCCCCAAAAGCAATCAGAAGAAGTAGAATTAAGTTGTGGAAGATTAAAAAACATTGTTCAGAATTTAGGAATTGGACAGTTAGGTTTTCAATGGTTAGACAATAGTACTCTAGAGTTAAGAGAAATGAAAATGCATTATAATAAAATGAATGAAGGTGTTCAAACTTTAGAAGTTGAATTAAGTTCACCAGAAAAGATTAAAATTAACTCTCAAAAATCACTGGAAAGAACAGAATGTGTTTCTCAAAGTCAATGTAAAGAAAGTGTCAAGATAGATCAAAAATATTCTTGTAAGTTCTTTCTGTACACCAATTTAAAAGTAACAATCGGAGTTTTGAACAGAAGTTGTTTAGTATGAATTTTCATAGAAAGTTTATGGATTATGTGTATTCATATAACTTGGATGCAAGGGATTATTACTATTGTAATAAACCACTTGAAAGGCAAAACTCAATATATAAATGTAGTTCTTTTCAATCTATAGCCAATGATGGTAGAGTGCATGCAAAATGTTTACTATAAAGTAACATGAGTGTTGAATTTAAAAAATTTTGTCTAGATATGACAAATTATATTAGTCACAAGACATTATCTTATAAAGAAAATTATCATGGTAATTTTGTATGGTATCAAGAAAGTATATTTTTAGATATACTAGAGCATAGATATTTGAATGGGAATTTGTATCATTGTTGCAATAGAAATGACTTATTTTACAAGTATCCCAGCAGGACAAAGTTGGTAAGATATATCTTATTGAAATTTGAGAGAGATAAGAAGGTAAAGAAACCTAAAGAGAATTTCCTTTATGAAAATTGTAATAGAAGGATGAAAGTAGGTAAAGCCAAAGTTAGACTTAAAGTTATAGATGGAATGATAAATAATATTGATTTTCTTAGAGAGAATATTGACAAGGAAAGAGATGTAGGGAAAGCAAAGGTAAAATTTAAAAGATTGAGTAAAAAAATATTTGATCTGAATCTTGATATTGATGTTTAATAAACCTATTTTGTTACTTCAAATTGTACTTAAATTTTATTTAATCTTACCGATGACTTGCCAATTAGAATTGAGATAATACCGTCAAGGCGTAGCAAAGAGATTAACTTTAAATAGAATATTTTTCATATACTATATTTGGGAAATCCGGTTTCAATTTCGATTTATTGCAAGATTATATACACAACTAATTTCTCTGCAGTACTTATAACTCTTTTATATTCCTTTTGACTTGTTAAACGTAATAATAGAACATTGAAAACTGTGCTAAAATTTTAGCATTGAGTTATTGGCCTATTTCTAAAAATTACCAAGATATTTAAATCCATTTATATTTTTAAATTGATAAACTATATGGAATGTTTCAGGAGCTTCTTCCAATATTGGCTGATAAAGAACCTCACTTTTATGTATACCAATTACTAATGAATTATCCATAATGGTTGCATGCAACAGACTAAATCATTTTGCAGATTAGCTTTTGCACTGAAAAAAATACAACAATCATATCATACTGTAAATTCAGAAACCAATATGGTGAATTTCTTATTGTGCTTTTAGTTACTTCAAATTGAAATATATCTACCAATCTGAACCATAACTCTGTATGAAGCAACTTATAACTATTCCAAATACCATTGTCAAAAAGTATAAACAATTTTTGAAATATTGCACACAATTGTTTAGTATCAGATATTTTGAAATGTCTTGCATATAATAATGGGTGTTCTTAATGAATCATGTAAGAACTGCTTAATACACATAAGCAACTTTACCAGTCACCACCTAATTTCAAGTCTTGATAATGACGTCCATAAAATCAATACATAAATCATAATTTGGCTCCTGGATTTTTCTCTTATATTTCTTGACAACAAAACTTGATGTCTCTACTGTTCCTTGATTCTTTAAAACAGCCAAAATCACTACATGTTATCTAACAAACATTTTTAAACTACTTGTCATAAACAACTATTAATCGTTTAACAACATTACAAGTCTTTTCTACCTTTGGAGTGTTATTAATGGGAATAATTAAGATAATTTTTAAGATGAGCAAGAAGAACACTTTCCTGAACCATATATATATAATTCGTAAAAATGATCAATGAATTTGAACTAAAATATGATCACCCATATTTTAAACTTTTCAGGCATCTTCCTCAGACCCTGATTCTAGTTTTGTAATCACAAAAAGCTCTTGTGATTTCACTAAGCTAGATTTTTTGTTTGATCTATATCTTTAAATGACTCCATTCGTGTATTATTATCCAAAAGATATCAAAATAATTTTTCTAGTTGTTCGAAATTTCATTAACCTTTAGAAGACTCTCAATAATTAAAAAGAATTTTATTATAACAAAAGATTTTTTTTATTAAATTATTTACTTTATACATATATATATATCTGAAAAGACTGAATATGGGGCAACAAGGGCTCTGAAAGTGCTAAGTCTGCAAATTAGAATATATAAAAAAGCCTACAAATTATTACATAAAAAAAAGTTTCAATGCATCAGCATATTAATATATATATATATATATATTGTAACCAGAAAAGAGATAAGAAGGGGGGGGGAGGTGAAAGACAAAAATGATAGAAAGGAAGAAGAAAAAAGAGAGAAATAGACCAAAGAAAAGAAATCTATTAGAGATGAAATAAGATGCTGAGAGAGAGAGAGAGAGAGAGAGATTGTACCAATATAAAGAAAATGAGATGATGGGGTGTGGGTGAAAGACAAAAGAAAAGAATGAAAGAAAGAGAAATAGACTGAAAAAAATATCGAATGAGAAATGAAAGACAGAAGGCACTAATTGTAACCTATATAAAAGAAATGAAGAGATAAGATGAAGATAGGATGGAATGAAGTAGAAGATAAAAGAAGAGAGAGATGAGATAAAATGAAGATAAAATGCTGAAATGAAGATGATGATTAAGATAAGATGAAGATGGAATGAAGGAGATGATGATGAAATAAAGAGAGATGAGATAAATGGGAAGAAAGATGAGAATGATGATGAAAGGATGAAAGGATGGAGATGAGATAACATGGAATTATTATAAGATGTAAGAAAAGATGGAAAAAAGAGATGGAAGATAAGATAAGAGACCCCTAATGACTTGGCTCAGTGGGGTTACAGTAAATGTAAGAAAGAATGATGATCCAGAGATGTATAATCGGATAGAGACCAAATCCAATACCAATGCAAATATAACTATTATGACATATTAATAATCTACCACTAAACAATACAAAAGATAATTTAAATCATTAATTAATAGTTAATAGAATCGACCTATCATCAGACCACACACTCTGAATAACAATAAATGATACTTTGTTTGGAAGGATAATCTCACTAAATAATAACTAACAAGGCAACAAGAGTAAACAATCTCAGGGGTTTTAAAACTAAACTCTTGTGCAAAATAAAAGTTTAAGTTGCCTAATAAATAATTGCTAGGATGAATAAACAGGTATAAAACAATCATCTTATGTTCAATCATGGAATAATAAACAAAACAAATATTAATCCAAAGATTTAATGAATCAATCTAAAATTAAATTAGTAATGGCCTATTACCCTAGACATTATTCGAGCAAGGAAAGATGCAAAGGTACGTTTTATGCCTTTCCCCATACTCACAGACAACCTTATAAAAACCTTAAATGCAGATGGATTATAATTCTTTAAACATATAAGATGATGATAGACAATGTGCAGCTAATATAATATAATGTGCAGCCTTTTAAAATAATAGATAATAAATACTCTTATGAAGCACTAATATTCGTTGTCTCATATTGCATAATCTTCAGTCTGAGAAGATATAATGATAACTTAAAAATCAACTTTTAAATGAGCATTCAATTAAGTATCTGATATAATGTAATTATCTGTTACTGTGATTCAATCTGAGAATCACTTAAATTAGAATGGTTTTATAATTTAAACCAGTATCAAAATATATTTTATATACTTTATGATATGTTTATGAACTTTTGAACTCAAGATAATAATATTTTTCATATAAAAGTAAAACAAACAGAAACAAAACTTTTTTGAAATAATAATATGTTTTATTAAGAACAATATAAAGAAAATATTTACAAACAAAATTTATTATAAACATTGCCAATATCGCCCTGGAATCATTTTACAAATATTTTGACTTTTAAACTTTATTTTTGGTTTACAAAAATATAAACAATTTCTCTGGCTATAGTTACTGAGTATCCCTCTTAAACTCTTTTAAAATTGTTTATCTTGATAAACAAAATAATAAAATTAATAAATACATATAAGAGCAAGCAGAGGCTATTTAATATTATATTCTAATCTCTTTTAATGATTAGAGATTCCCAATCTTTAAACTTCAGTTACAAAAGTCTAAGTTTAATAAGCACAATTCTATTTTTTTCAATAGCATATTTAATAATATTGTGGTGCTATATAACAATCAGAAAAACACACAAATTGGTTTATATTTATTACCCTATGCTTAACAAACGCTAAGCTGGAATAAGCATATTTAGCACATATTTTAAAAATTTACCACTAGTTACACTAACATTACTAATATTACAGCTAGTGATATATTTAAATCAGATTATAACTAATTTTAAACTCAATTAGATGCATGGGGTATTCACTCATCAGAGGTCATTTATACACTTTTTAAATAAATTCTGTCCACATAAAATTATTACATTGTTTTAAAATTAAAAATTTAAAAGACTTACAAATCCATTGGCGAAAACTCTGGATGAACATATTAAAATTAGTATGTGTCAATTGCCACTTATACCATATGCATAATTTAACATACATAAAAATAAATATAAATTATTGTTGATTGGCTTGTGTATGATAAATCTATCATAGCAACACAACTCAAACATTGATATACCTATAAGCATTAAAATAGCTATCACAACCTGAAGAAGCAAAGTTCCTCAAACAAACATATCTTGTCATCATATATCTAAAACAAATGCAACATCACCAACTGTGGTGGAACTAGCATTAATTCATCATGAATGATAGGCAAAAATAAGTACATATATGCTTCACAGAGCTGAATAAGAATGTGGTGGCTACCAAAATACCTAACTTTGAGGCAGAAAATAGGATGCCTGGACCTTGTCTACAGTGCATCAGGAACAGGAAAGATGCACCAGGAAAGTACGATCCACTCTCATGGTATTGCAGTACTTCAAAATGGGATTACAATCACTAGGAATATAAATATTGGATATACAATAACCCTCAATGGGAACAAGCACTATTAACTCATGGAAAAGCAATACAATAAGGATGGAGGACCTTGTCTACTTCATTAAGAATACTTCTAATAATTAACAAAGCCTAGCACTATGAGCCTAACAAATACTAAACTAATGACAAGATATAGACTTCACATAAACTAACTAAGTCATCGCTAAGAATTTTAAAAAAATACAACATGTATACTCAATGTGGGAACCAACAATGCAAAACTGTGTCAACTGACTAATATAAGAATTACTTAAAATTAAATGCATATAAAAATTCTAGGCAAAGATACAATGCACACATAATGAAATATTAAATACTAAAATATAGTGACTAGTGGACTTTTAAAAGATTGCAAATTAAATGCGAGAATATTAATTCTCAATACACCTAAAAAATATTTGCAGTTATTATTAATGTAGCATTTATCAAACAAATGAATGGAAACCCTCTGATAAACCTCTTTGGCTGATTTAAAATAAGACTGAGTGAAATACCACCCATATAAATAAACTAAGACTGAGTTATTTAACTCTCTGTAAATAAAATTATCAAATAGAAATTAACTTGTGAAATGATTAACAAATATAATAATATAAATTACCCGAGAATGGTAAAATATTTACTCATTCTAATAAACCCATTAAGATTAAAATTATAACCTTAGTCTACCTGGCATATTTATGCTAAATTGTATTACACATATTTTAAAAGCAAAATGTATAGCATAAATATTTTTCTGGTTTCTCTTTTTTCAACCCAATATAAAACACAAAATATAAAAAATATATATTCAGTAACTTCAGTTCATAGTTTCAGCTCGGTTTTTCCATTCAAGACATGTATATAATTTATTGAGGACAATTTATCTGACGGTATTTGAAGATTCTGGTCAAAACATTCATAAGCATGGCAATGATTTCTAAAAATGAAACATGTTTGATAGTTCTATAAAGATATTTTAATTTCTTCCTTTAAAGATGTTCTATATAGTAAAACATTAATATAATAAGAATAGTTCAGCATTAGAAAAACAAATTCTTCAGCTGAGAACATTATTATAAGGTCCCAGGTTTAGATGTACAATAATATAGCTTTATCAGTTTTAATTCCATTTTTCTCTTTTAAAAGAACGTATTTTTTTAAAACAGTTTTTTTTTTATCGAATTATTTTCTCATATAATATTTTAGATTTGTTTCTAAAGAATGTTTCTTTACTCTTCTCAACATAAGAGTAGTATTATTTTGCAATTAGAAAATTTCATCTGTTTAGCAGCTAGGAATAATTGTCACAAATTTACATATAGATAAATGCAAATATAACAGATCATTATATATTTGACAGAGAAAAGTTTATCATTAATAATTGTAGCTTATAGCATTTTATCCAACTGTTTTAGAAGTAGATGATTAATTTATCATAACGAATAATGCACTCCTAGTTGAATATTAGGCAAAATTAATATTATAACTATATTATATGCTTGACAGACAATATTCATCATTCCTTAATTTAGTGTAGAATATTTCTTTCTTTAAGAAAACTGTTTTAAAACAAGCCATTATTATAACAGGAGTATATGGAGTCAATGTCAGGTATCACTAATCGAATCATGGACTTAAAATCAGTATTAATAAAAAGATTTACACATTTTTAACTATAATAAAGTTCATTACAAATGTCATTCAATTTTCCTCGTTTAAGATTTAGCTTATTTAGATAATTACTAAGTATTCTCCAACTATAAAAGTTCAGTACACTAAAGATATTTAGCAATTGGTATCCTAATTTTATTTTCCAGTAGATAAAATTCATGCAATTAGAAGACATAAAATTTCTTTTAAACATTTTGTTACTATAGCTTTAAAGTTGATTGAAGGTTGATATCAAGAAATGTTATCTTTTTTTAGTAATTGCAATTCATAATTATAGAAAAATTAGATATACTTTTAACATACTTTTGCTTTAAAAAAATAATAAACTTTTTCTTAAAAAATTGCAGTTTTTTTTTAAGAAAAAAAAAGTTTTCAGGAGCACGCACATAACAACAACACACAAATATGAATAAATATCCTCTATTTATAACCTGATATTTTCTACCCTCCCTCAATTTTCATGTCAATTTCTTTTTAAAATAACCAATCAATACAAGTTATTTTATACTTAACTCTAACACTTTTACTTGAGCTGAGAAACTGTTTACTGATGCAATTGATCTAATTATTTGAAATTCACATTATTTAACGGCTTCTAAATTACAAGTTAATTTTTTTTATGTCACATTTAAAAAAAATAAATTATATTATATGAAATAAAAATGAAACAAATACAAAAACCAAACTAATTTTATTTATCAAAACTTCTTAATATTTAATTATAATGATGTTACTCATTCATTTGTTTTTTAAATGCATATTGTAATTAAATTATTAGTTATTCATTTTCTTCATACACCTCTATGCATGCACCTACACACACACAGGGATGACCTTTTAACCTGACCTCTACTAGTTAATTATAACTTATTTAAAAACTACAAATAAAAAATATTAAAGAATATTAAATTAGAAATGACTTTACAGGTTAAGGCTAATTTAGATTAACATTTAAATATTATTAGACAGCTTTAAAAAAATTTAAAGATTTCTTTTAAATCAATTTGATACAATTTACTTTATCTATAATATTAACTTATTTATAGTTTATAAATTAGAAATGAACAAAACAATAGTTACTTTATAATACATTTAATATTATTTATTAATTTGAAAACTATCCCTAATATTTCCTTTAATTAAACTTACTATCTTATATCTCCTATCAAACTAATTACCACAGGCCACTAACTTTTTAACACATAATCATACAAAATTTAATAAATATTACAATACTATACATTATTATTATATATTATTTACT